>JAODKL010000036.1:13367360-13380161 GCA_026780765.1 Petrocephalus schoutedeni | reverse complement strand
AGTCCAGCTGGAAATGAAAGGGGGACAGCTGACCAAGTCTTTTTAAAACTTCATCCACCAAATTCAATCAATCATTTATGTCTTTTAACAATCAATATCACAACACCCCCTGTGCCCACTCATGTCCCAGAGGACAGATCCCAAAGCCCACCCCAATACCTGAGCACCAGACACCTTCCTGATAGAAGCAGCCCACGTGATCCATACTGTATACACATCTCCCAAGCTATCACCCAGCTGTCACTGTGAAGCAAAGTATCACTGAGCACAGTCTGTAGAGCACAAGCACCCCCTGCTGGCAGACTGGGAAATGTATTCTCTTATGGGTCCTTATAGTTTATATTTTGGGGTGGAAAAACTACTAAAAATGTGTAAGAACTTCACATACAGCCAAAAAGCCAACCAAAGAGTGAAAGCACTCAAGCCCTGGCAAACAGGTCTTGTTTGTGCTAGAAGCTATATTCACACTTTTATTTGTTCAATGTGCCCATTTTACCCAAAATTTTACTAAAAAGTGGCAGATAAAGCTTTAGTTGCCTCTCTGCACTAATACATGCACATAATAATACCACTAAAAGTAGCTGCAAACAATTTAATTACAGTTTCTGAATAATGGAGACAATGTTGTCAGGTGAATTTTTTTTAAATATACAAGTACATTGACATCCTGCATACACTTATATGCATCCTCTAAAACACTCCACACATGACCGTCTTACCAAAGAGTGTGAGCTTCAGTATCCTGCTGCACTGGGTAGCGAAGGAGAGGTCAGAGCTGTCGAAAATGGTGATGAGGTCACCGTCTGCGGGCGTGGAGACCAAAAGAAAACAAACCGAACCATTTTAACGGGAAATAATTATGGTATGAGTACTATAATTAACGTCTGAGGATGTCATGAAGATTTAATCCAGTCTAGGATCTGAAGCTGCCACACAGGAGGCCAGTAACACTAGAGGACAACACAGGACATTATATCCGTCTGGGAATCAGGATCTGTTCAATTTATTTATATAGCTCATTTTAACGATATGACATTGTCTCAAAGTGTTTTACATTGTTTCTGCCCAATGCCCCAAGACAGCAAGCCAGGGGCAACAGTAGCAAGGAAAAAAAAAAACTCCCTAGTAGGAAAAAACCGTGAGAGGAACCAGACTCCAAAGGGGAGCCCAACTTCCTAGGGCTGGCAAAGGAAGTCCAGAAGCCTCAGTATTCTGGTATTAAAGTCATACGTGCAGACTACATAGGCTGATGGGCTCCAGAGCTCAGCTTCAGGAATGATAGCCAAAATTCAGTACCTTACTGTTCAAAAAAGAAAAAAATCCTTAACAGTGTGATGCAGAACCCTGAAAAATGAGTACAGGAGACAGATGTATGTCAAAAAGCATAGATAAACAGTCAAACACCAATTGCCGCTTACAGTAAGTGGTACTAGGTTGTTGTGAGTTTGATGCAGGTAAGCTTGGGAGAAGAAAGACCCTGGACGAAGTGGTTCTTTTGTATAGTCCACTGAAACCCATCATTACTGAGCGTGTTAAGCTTCTGTCTGAATGCCATAATGCAAAGCACCAGCTACCAGTTTTTTCAAAATTCATCTATGGTGCTTAAACAAGCATGAGTAGCCAAAGTTCTGCAGTGGTACTGGGCAAAATCAGTCTTTGCAGGTTTCATATCATGTAAATTTCTAAAAGTTAATTTCATCTCAGTGCAAGCCAGAGCTCCTCAAATTTGGCCCTCTATTCCAAATCCAGATCTTGTTTTTAGTTCTGTCTGATAGTTAGCTTAATAATAACTGATTTTGATTGGCTGGAGGCTTCACACATGGCATGCAGGTAAACGAAGGCCGGATAATCAGCAGTGCTCGACCCCTGTGGACTGTGGTATGTTACTGTATTGACCCCAGTATTTAGCTTTAGTACAGTGATTCTGGGACTATGCTGTACCATCTATTTCATTCATGGCACTAGCCGTAGGCTCAGGCCTGCAAAAACGTCCAATAAGCCGGCACCGAGCCCAGCCTCTCCTCCTTCATTGGCTGTCAAGGCGTACCTTCGTCTCTGTACTTGATGGTGACCTCGTCCGAGCTGCGCAGCTTCCCGCGGAACACGCGCTGCATCATGAGCAGCAGCTCGTCGTAGGTGATGTCCTCGTTGTGGATGGGGATGCGGCGGATGTCGTCGCCCAGCTGCGCCTTGATGATCAGCTTCCCGCTGAGGTCCAGCTGGCCGTTCATTGTGCCCTGCCACTTCCAGCTGCCCACACAGCTGCTTGGCAAAGGAAGGCGAGCGTGTGATCTGTACAAAAGCACGTTAGCAAAATAATACCTCGCCAAGATTCTGGGCTAAGAACGTCAGCCATACAGAGAGATTTCAACAGTGACCACTTGGCAAATGAGACAATGGAATTTAAAAATACCCATCATAAAGAAATGAACATTTCTGTCAAAATCACACCCCCCAGCCCCTGACCAGTATAAAAAAGGTAGATGGATGGATGGAGACATACACACACAAACACCAAGAGTTTTTTTACTCACATGATCCGTCGCAGAGTATCACTACGAGAGTATGCATGTAATGAGGAAGTGATTTTTAAGGCACACTTAGGTACAACAACCAGTAATGTCATGAGAGTTGCAAATTTTTTACTTTACGGTAAAATTTGCTAGCCACTCAGTTACAGGAATTGAAAATTCTGCGCTTCACGTTGAAACCAGCAAAGTGATCATTACAATAATTCCCCATTACACAAGCTGAGCCCGTACTGCTCCCAAGGTGAAAACTCAGGGGAAATTAAATTCTCATTACCTGTCTTGAAACACCACCACTTCAATACCATACAGAACAGTACTTATGCATGAAAACTTAAATTACCCATATATCTATACACACACACACATACACTATTACATACATACTGATACATATATATATATATATATATATATATATATATAAATAAATGCTTAAAATGAAAAGCTGACACATAAGAAGTTGAGCATCTAAGATAAACTTTGCTTAGTTTAGCAAATTCAGACACATGAAGTGGATAATGAGGAAATCCAGCTTCTGGGGGCCAGGGGATCTTATGCTGAGAACATCCATCCATCCATCCATTTTCTGGAACCGTTTATCCTATTAAGGGTCACGGGGGGTCCGGAGCCAACCCTGGAGGCCATGCGTACAAGGCAGGGAACAATGCGGGACGGGCAGATCGGGTGACAGGGGTCTCGACAGACTGACTGGGGGCAGCCAGAAGTGGCTCTCGCCACATGCAGTACGTCATGCCTAAATAACCGGCTTCCCTGAGAACCACACGTAGTAACAGCCCAAAGCGAATGTAACATTTTGCGGGGCCGGGCCCAGTAGAAGGCAACTTAATGTAGTAGGAGTCCAGGAGGGAGGAGTATACTTGTGAAAGGTGAGATGTCTTCAGCCCTATGTGAGACACACAATCCTCTAAAGTTACAGTAATCCAGCTTTCCACTACACTACATCCCTAAAGAAAAAATAACAATAGGCCCTCTCACCTGAATTAGGTATGTCAATCAAGGTCCGACTAAAACCGGATTCCTATAAATAATCTTTTTCACTGTCAAATATCAATATATACTGCATTTCATCTCAAAACTACACTGCTCAAAAAAAATTAGAATTAAAGGAACACTTTGAAAACACATCAGATCTCAATGAGGAAAAAAAAAATTAAATCATGCCTTATCTATACTGATAAGGACCGGGTAATGTGTTAGGAAAGAAAGGATGCCACATCGTTTGATGGAAATGAAAATCTTCAATCTAAAGAGGGCTGAAGTCATGGCAATTGCATTGCAACAACTCAAAAATCGTACCCCCCCGTGCTTATATGCATGCCTGACAATGTCAGGGAATGCTCCCAATGAGACGACGGATGGCGTCCTGGGGGATCTCCTCCCAGATCTGGACCAGGGCATCACTGAGCTCATGGACAGCCTGAGGTGCAACCTGGTGGCGTCTGATGGACTGAAACATAATGTCCCAGAGGTGTTCTATTGGATTTAGGTCAGGCGGGCATGGGGGCCAGTCAATGGTATCAATTCCTTCACCCTCCAGGAACTGCCTGCATATGCTCGCCATATGAGGCCAGGCATTGTCATGCAGCAGGAGGAACCCAGGACCCACTGCACCAGTGTACTGGTAGCATGAGGCGATACCTGGACCCTAGAAAAGTTGCACAGGTAGTCCAACTCCTCCAGGATGGCACATCAATATGTGCCAGACGGTTTTCTGTGTCTCCCAGCCCAGTCTCAAGGGCATGGAGGAGATTCCAGGAAACAGGCAGGGACTCTAGGAGAGTTGGACAGGGCCATAGAAGGTCCTTAACCCACCAGCAGGAATGTATCTGCTCCTTTGGGCAAGGAGGGACAGGAAAGCACTGCCAGAGCCCTACAAAATGACCTCCAGCAGGTCACCGGTCTGAATGTCTCTGACCAAATCGTCTCATTGTTGCCCCTTTAGTGCACCTGTTGTTAATTTCATTAACACCAAAGCAACTGAAACTGATTAACAACCTCCTCTGCTACTTAACTGACCAAATCAACATCCCAGAGGTTTCGCTGACTTGATACTACACTCTGATTAAAAGTGTGCCTTTAACTTTGTTGAGGAGTGCATACTCATATATACCAACTCTCCTGCATATGGCATGACTCTCAAGCCTGCATTCTCACGCAAAAAAAAAAAAAAAAATATTACTGCAAATCTATATTATTCCATTATAAATCTAAAATTGGCTATATCAGAAGCCTTGGGGTAGTTTGCAAATCCAACAGTCTGCTTACGAGGTAATAAAACTCTTACGAACACGTAAATTATTATGCAGTCTAGAAATGAAAATCTCACGCCAGCCAGCTGACCAAAGTTGGTGACAATGTAACTTTTCTCTAGCAACAATCTAAGCCGCTACTTATACAGCCAAGCAAAACATCAACAACAGCAGAAACTCCACAGCGGATACTTCGTCCCGTTATCGGTCCCGGTGCCTGCGGCCAGCCATCCATGATCTACAACGAATAGAATGAACAACCAGCTTGGAAAGGAAGCAGCAGAAGCGCACGCAGCGAACCGTAAGCTCGGTGCTTCGGGGCTGCTTTACCCCCCATGAAAGTCAGGAGCGACACGCGGTTCTCCCGTGTTATTCCGCCCGCCGTCTCTCCGCCCGGCCGCAATGCCGGACTCCCTCCCCGGCACAGACTCACCGCGCCGCACGATCAGCGTCTCACCTGCGCCGCCCGCACACGGCCTGAATCGCCGGCGGCCGGCCGCTTTCTACCAGGCCCGGCCACTCAAGCGAACCCGTCGGTCAGCCGGGACGCGGACGCAACGTGCCAAGCATCCGGGGGCTGACTCCGGATCGGCCGTGTCATCTGCAGGAGACCGAGCGGCTCGGCGTCAGCTGTCAGTGCGGGAGCGCCGAGCGAGCGCAGGATCCCGGGGCCCCGGACGTGGCAGCCTGCGCAGCCGCAGCCACGGCACCTTTCGGCTGCTCGGCGCAGCGCTGCCAAATTTACATAACTGTCCTTTCTGTTGAATCGGAATATAAATTGCAGCCTTCCCGAGCCTGACCAGCATAACAAAAATAAAATATATTAAATATACGAACACACACCCAAATTGTTAATTTCCCCAGAGTGTGTCCGAAGTCCAGACCCTACAAGGAACGTGTCCGATTCCTTTTATAAGATATAAAAATATATTTTTATAAGTTGGTTAATACTACTAAAAAACAAAAATGCAACAACTAATTATTATTTTATTATTAATATTAATATTATTATTGGGCAGTGGTGGCCTAATGGTTTGGTTCGGGAACCACACTTGTGATGGAAAGGTTGCTGGTTTGCTTCCCTGACAAGGCATCAGTGAGGTACCCTGAGCTATGTGTGTGTGTGTGTGTGTGTGTGTGCATGATGGACTACCATCCTTCAGTTAGACGAAGGCCAAATTAAAATGCAAGTTTGCCAAACTGGATTTATTTTCTGGTGTTACTTTACTCAAAACTTGAAACACTTTATAACTTGTTCATAGCTGGTGTAGGACAAGAACTTGACAACACCAACAGCTGTACATCAGCACCAAGCTAGTGGACAGCAACACCGGTCTCTCTGTGGCCCGCTTGCAAACCACACATGAGGAAGGCTAAGGAAATGCAGCCGCGATTCACCACTAATTCTGTACCCAGGGGACCGGACTGTCTTTCCCAGCACATTTTAAAGCCTCCGCTGAGGAACAGGTCGGGAGAATATCCTGGGTGAGCAAACTTCTTATCACTCTAACCCCACACTGACCCCTGGCTAACTGGAGGAAGTACTGCCTGCCCATGAATTAGTGACCAGTGCCCCCTCGTCATCCCTCTCCTGTGTGCAAATTTGAAGTGTCCCTCTCCCACCCCACACCCCCTAAAACAAAAACCTAGTGTGACTATAGTTGTCAGATAACTCTCTGCCTAGGTCAGTCAGTTCTCCTTACCTTGCAGAAGGTGAAATCTCTTCCGAAAACAAGCCCTGTGACCCATAACCGAAAGGCACGAAACTCCACCCCAAGAGCCAGCTTCTATAGCAGCTGATGAGAGATCACTAGCAGAAAAGATGTTAGAATTGCTGTCTAGTAAGTTACAGAAGTAAATGTCTGTCATTATGCTGAAGCCTATAGGTTTCCCAGAGAAATAATTGAACATGCTTCAGTTGAAATAGCATGGAAGTGCTGCATGTATGCTCACGGTAAGGTCATTTCAAAGAGGTCAGGGAGCCCAAGGGGGCATTTTTCAACTGCTGCTATATACCCAGATATTAATACAATTTTCAATCTAATGTGTCAGATAATTGCCCAATGTGGCCTGTTTTTCGGTATGTAGCAAAAATATTTTCCTATCCTTGCTGATCGAAAGGCCATTCAGAATCATTTAAGTGAAAACTAGAATAAAGCGCAATGTAAAAACAGTACTGATGAAACATGCAGAATAGTTCTTTTTTTCTTAGGATATGTAATTTTAGCAGGACACAGGAGACATATCACAGCTGTAGTTCCCATCCAAGACATCTAGGACTGTTAGGAGGGAGGTATTGGGACTCTAATTTTAGTAGGAACTTATTTTAGACCTCTTCAAGGGAGCGTTGGAACCACAAGATTGCATGAATCAGTGCAGTATGACAAAGCAGTCACAGGGCTCAAGTAGCATTGCTCCTGAACGTGGTCCTCTGAACACAGAGCTTCCAAACATCAATAAGGCATATAAATTGTGAGCAGAATTATTAGGCACGTACTATTCCTGGAAATAATTTTTAGCAAAGGTTGAGCAGACTAATAAAAGTGAATTCAGAAGTTTTATTTTTGCCCCAAGTAAATATATTTAGAGAGAAAATGCTACATTAGTCTGTCAGAAACAAAAATAAGAGAAAAACACTTGATTACCAATGTGCTCAGTTATTAGGCACTCAGAAACGAAGTGGATTTTCCTCTCTTCGCTATCAACAGAAATAAGAAACAGTTTTAGTTTTTTTGTTTAGTTCAGCCTGTAAAAGGAACAGCAAACTATTGATGCCTGGGATGGGGCAGCGTCCTGCATGAATATGATATCCATTTTGGAAGCTGCTGGTTTCTTGTCGCATCTCAAATCCACCTTAAGTTCTGGGACTAGACACTGGACACTGGAGAGAAGCCCACACACTACAACCCTACGCAAACTACACATACACAGAACCGGGACGGAGACTCAGACTTTAGCCTCCGGAGGTGTGCGGCCACCTTGCGGCCCCTCAATACACACTAATGCAAAAAATCAAGCTCCACGGTCAGGAAAAGGTTCCAACAAGATGTTACGGGGCAATATAAGTTCGAGTAAGAAGAGCAAGCTAGCTCGATTCATGAAAACATATTGCAAAAATAACACGCCTCAGAGACATGCAGAGAGCTGGTGTTTAGACAGACAATGAAGGGGTGTATAGTAGCACCAACGAAATACATTTCATGGCAACCATACCTCTCGCCAGTCTCAGTAGGGGGGTCCCCCACCATAGATTTTGCCGACTGGGGGGATAAATGAAAAAGTTGGATGTAATTACAGATGAATGGGTAACCCTGGCCTGTTTTTCTCTCTGAAGTAATTAGAAAACCAGAATGTCATGTGCAATAATCCAGAGAGTCGTTTCTTTTTATAGTTTATTTCTCTTATTAGTGTAGGATTATTTTTAATGGTGACGCTCTTTTTCACGACCTATTTTTTCCTTCTATCTTGAAAGCTAAATCAGAGCTACACACAAGAATTCTAATGTACTTGTACTATCCCATACCTGTGCAAAGAGCAATAAAGTCTATCCATCCATCCGATCTGATTTGTGAGATCCTCATTTTACCATCCTTTGTACTGTAAAATACAGGTCTTTAACCCTGGTTTGAACTAGCCAAATTAAGCTACTTTAGTTCCCGCTCTCAATATAGAGACTATTAACTGGAACTGCAAATCCACCTCTTTTAGATCCACATAGATGCCCGATGCATATGATACCCAGAGTGTAATAATGGGAATTTCCCAATAGAGGGCACCATTTCTAGTCTTGTGCAGATTGCTCTGCTGAAGTAGCAGAACCACCACCGGCACTAGAATCTTGTGTTTAGATCAATATAGCCAATGCTGACCTGTCAGACTTAGCAGTCACTGACCAGGTTATAAATGAACATAAATACATGTAGCTTATATACAGTTCACACAAGAAAAGTAGGCTTTGTGGGCTACAGGAATGTCGTCAGGTGGGGCATTGGAAGGTTTTCTGCCGTACTGTGTGTCTGGACATTTCTGGCTGCAATCGGACACTTCGGTAACGTGATCATTAACTGGAGAATCCCCTCCGTGTCAATGTCTGGTAACAGAAAACACAAACACTCAGGCATGACCTCCCTAAATTTATTGGAGTACTGTGGGTTTGTTTTGGCATGGTGATGACAATCACACTCAGGCACAACCGTGAGCAAACAAGCAGCTCTCTCAGCTTCAGCAGGTACCAGACTTCCTCTGCTACCCTTCAGACTCCTTCGTCGCCATCACATGACAGCGCGGTGACATATTTCTTCAGTCGCTTTGCTGTGAGGTGCCACTTTGTCCAACCAAAAAAATCCACCTTGATTCTCCATAAAATTAGACCTCTTAAAAACTTAAAAAAAAGGAAAAAAATAAAAATAAAAGTAGGCAGGGTAGAGAGGGTAGAGGGGTGCTAAACGTCACATTTCTCCCCAGCTGTGTCTAGTCAGTTACTTATTTTTTCTTCTTCTCCTGTGTGGAGGTGAACCAGGCATCCAGCAGCTTCTTGCTGTAGTAAATCTGCCAGGCGTGTACCTGTACGGCGATGACCATCACCAGGTACATCACGGAGACGGCGGAGAAGCCGAAGATGAAGCGGTAGGCCTTTCCGTGGCGGTACAGCTGTTGAGCCACCGGAAACATCTCCATGGCCCCGTAGATGAGCGGGGCGATACAGAAGAGCCCAGCGCTGATCATGGCCAGCACCAGGTAGCTGATGTTGTTACGCGGGAGCGCCAGGAAGCTGAAGATGGACGGCACGATGCTGATCAAGTAGGGGTACTCCCACTGGTAGGGCGCAGCCACCAGGTCATGCGAGACCAGGCCCAGGTGGCTGACGGTCACCTGGGCGGCCAGCAGCAGCCAGATCAGAACGTGGACGATGTTCAGCTTCCGAATCTCTGACTTGAGTGACACGCTGGCAAAGTCACATGCAAAGGGCATTGTGTTAAAACAGAAGATAACATCTCAGGTGATGCAAAATGTATCACTGGTATACTACTATGCCAGGCCTTCGGCCAAAGCAATATACATATCACAGCTTGATAATACTGATTAAAATATTTCGGTTTTTTTTAGGATGTTGATCAAGAATGCAACAATTCTGGGACTGGAATTTGCAGACTTGCAGAAGCTTCATTGCTAACTGGAATCAGAATTTAGAAACCAAAACACATTTGATTATCATTCCTTTTTATATTTTAGAGTTTTTCAAGGTACTGGAATGCCAGATGCAAGAGCTTTTACTGTATTAACATCGATGGAGTCAGACAGATGGTCCAATACAAAAAAGGTTGCAAAGTGGAGGCTGCCTACCTCATCTGGTAGTGTGACGCTACCTTCTCTCTGTGCTTGAAGTCGCTGCCATCAGTGCCCTGAGCTCTGGGGCCGACGCGAGAAGCCATGGCAAGTCCCTGCACATCCAGAAAGCATACTCTATTTTACCAGTAGAATGCTACATTTCCATCCATCCATCCATAAACGTATTCTACTCAGGATCAAGGAGGACTTAGCTATGCTGGTGTCTAGCCACGTATTACCAGCTCCCTACTTAATGCCAGCTGTGCATATTAGGTCCGTGTATTAAGGCGTAGTCACCGTAAAACGACGCGTTGTGTGTCACGAGCTGTATAAGGAGCTGCAAAACGAAAAAGTTAACCAAAATTCCGTGTGCATGTTTTAAATAATTAAACAAATAAAAAAAAAAACATTACACTAGTTGTCGGTCTATGTTGTACATGAGTCATTGACATTTATTTTAGCCTAATGATATCGTTTCTAGTAACTTGCTGAAAACAGTAACAGACACCATCTATTAGACAAGATCTATTCTGATTGCCTGAATAAATGATCGTTTGTAAAAGTAAGTCTGTATAAGTAGCTCAGATCGCAAGCTACCATCACTGCTGCCGACTCCGCACTTTAATCGCCATATTACGGGCAGCACTAGTCGGTTTTAACACGAAAATGCACGGACGTTTAATTAAGCGTGTATCATCAACATACGCAGCCCGTTTCCCACATGCAAGTTTGTTTTAACCAAATCTTTGTTAACCATAAAAAAGACTCCCGAGCAGTTTCATTTAATGGGCGTGCGAGATCCCCTCGCATCCTTAGGGTTCATTTATCATGCAGGGTCTGGTAATCAGATTCGCTGACAGAGCCGGAGATACATACGTTTTGCTGTCGCTTGGAGAAAACTGAAATTTAGTTAAATAAATCGGAGTAAGTTGGATAAGTCGCAATAGTGGTAATTTTTATCAGACCCGATCCCAAAAGATCTCAATGCAACTGCAGTGATATGGCTTTCGCCCTCCTTAGCCGTGAGCAACCCGGAAGCGTTTCACCCCCCTAGCGCGCGGAAATAATGGTACTAGGACGCACTTCCGGTAAAATGATCACTTAAGGTAGTACTCATAATATTCCTTGAATCGAGTATTCGCCCGTTCCTCCACCGTAAAGATCTGGTTTGATGGCCTAGAAAATCGTGTTATTTACATTAATTTATATTTCTACCCATCCTGCAAATGCTTATCTCGGTGTCTATTGCGAGGGGGACTGGAGCCTGTAGCAGCATAAGGCTGGGATACACCCTGGGCAGCCTTGCTGTCCCCCATTACAAATCATTTTGACACATACCATATCATATTACCCTCTAATCGTCTTACAAGCTTCCAAACATACCTTGACTGCTGTGGTAAGCCGAAATATATGGTATATATGCCCTGCTAGGTGATTTTTCCCCCTTTCGTGCAAGAGAAGACACACAATGGGATTCTAACAGGAACATGTGGCCTAAAAATGAGGTTTCAGTGGATTAAATCCAGTGAGCAATAAAATAAAGATATAAAGATTTTAAAATAAAGAATTTATTTCAAGTATTTTGTGCAAAACATTTTTAATGGGGGGTGGACGCAGCACATGAGTTGTGCTTTTGAAACGCATGTTATGCTGTGTGGTTCTGCATGTTAGGCTTCTGTGTCTAGCGAAAAGGTTGTGATTTCAACTCCCATGGTTAGTAGAGTCGTCACATCACTGTTAGGCCCTTAAGCAGGCCTCAACCCAGATGAATGTTTGACCCTGAGCTTTATATGTCTCATAGGATGATAAGTAGATGAGGTACATGAAAAACAAAAAAAGCCTATGTACTTGTATGCATGGTTACTAAAGTATCATTCAATGCAGTGTTTCCTTAATCTGGTACTTGGGGACCTACAGACAGTCCATGGTTTTGCTCCCTTCCAGCTCTCAGTAGGGAGGGAGCAAAAATGTGGACAGTTTGGCCAGGAGCTGGGAGGGAGCAAAAATGTAGGCCATTTTCAAGGTGTGTAGCGCCTAGACAGTGTCAGTAATCGGAACAGAGATATCTGCATACAAGAGGAAATGTATAAATTCCTACTTAGAGTAATTTACCATATTTCCAAACGGTGTTTCAAAGTGCAGGGGTTGGTTATGTCTATTAAAGCCAGGGACAAACACATTCCATGCTATAATAACATTACTTGCTGTATGCACTGTCTGAAGTTTTGATGCACAGCAAATGGATATAGCAAAAATTATGGCTGGATAGGTTCAGTCTGAAGTTACTGACCATTGTTTAGTGATGGACTGAAAGAATTTATATACTTCATCACAAGTGGTATTGTTTCATAGTGTGCTTTTGTGGCAGGTGTTTAATGTTCACTGAGGATTAGAACATTTTGCAAACAAAATGTGTTATTTTGCCCAGCAAGCTTCAGACTTGGACAGACAGAGATGTATTTTTTTATATTACAGTGAGGATCAAAGAGCAGATTTAGCCATCATCACCACACTGGAACAACTGGGGTTACGGGCTGAATTGTGCTCAATTGGGCCCAACCTGCCACTGAATTTGAACAAGTAACCATCTAACCAGCTGGTGTTGCTGTACATGCCATGTCTTGCCAATTACACCTGTCCATCAGTGTGTCATTACGGGCTCTGACCATCCA
>JAODKL010000036.1:13356180-13367260 GCA_026780765.1 Petrocephalus schoutedeni | reverse complement strand
TGAATTGAATTGATCACAGGCACAGAATCCTAAGCCACAGAATTACACACTGCCCCCTGTGTTGTTGTGCAGGTATTTATAATTGTAAGGTGTAAAGTAGTATATTCTGAAGTCTGATTTAGATGATTTGGTTGGGTTGGGATGCTATTGTTCCATATGGATGGTTGAGACCCACAGACACGTGGATTAGCTTATACACTTGGGTTGGGAGTTTCAGTGGTTAATTGAGAGTGAAGGGTTTGCTGTAACATTTTAAATTCCAATTTGTATTACATACATTGAACCAAAAAGTAATGAAACCACAGGTGTATTATAAGAAGTAGTTTTTCTTTATTAAAAAAGACCATGAAACTTTGCATTTCATCCACTTATCCTGGGCAGAGAGGACTGTAATCTATTCCAGGTAGCATTCGGAACAAGGGCTCAGGTGAAGATGGCTGTCCATCACAGGGTACACACACAATGGGCAATTTAGAGGCATCAACCTAACTGCATTTCTAAACAGTACACAGAAGAAACCCACACAACACATGGAAAATGTGCAAACTTCACAATCCCATGCAGAGCAGGGGCTGGAGATGTGAGGTGATAGTACTACCTAATAAAACCACCACATCTCCCACACAGGGTTTCATTTGGCTGTATAACTCCATTATCAGGATACCCAAAGAAAATGAAAAGGAATACATTGATTTCAAATCCTTCTCTTTCTCTTTACATTCTTTATTCTGCCTTTCTGCACATATAAAAACTTAAGAAATCAGTAGTCAAACATAAAATACAATATTGACAGAAACATTTTGGTCAGCGTTGCATTCTGGGAATCGTAGGGGTCAATTTTTCAGCTCTGCGTCCAAGAAACAATCTGCAATGAACATTTTCCATCTGAACCGATTATCATTGCATTATATACATATATATATATAAGTTATATTTGCCTGTATTGCCAACTGATATGTAAAAAAAGAAACAAAACAAAACAAACGTGTTTTTCTGTCACATTTGTAATCAGTCCAAGACTAGTGCACCATTAAAGTAATATTCCAATGTAAAAAGGTATGTGGAAGACATAAACATTGTTTTTTATTTAAACAGGATTGCCTCTACCTTTCAAGGTAGCCTAGGGAAGTCTTTACTTGGTAGGCCCTCTAACCAAGAACATTGATGATCATTTAAGTTTGTCTGCAACGCACGTAATTCAGAGGCTCAAGGCAGCTGCCTGTTCTGCCTTTAGCTAGACCTGGCCCTGACTCTAAATCATGGGATAGCAGATCTATTGCAAAGGAGACATGTTCTGCCTTTAGCTAGACCTGGCCATGACTCTAAATCATGGGATAGCAGATCTATTGCAAAGGAGACCTGTTCTGCCTTTAGCTAGACCTGGCCCTGACTCTAAATCATGGGATAGCAGATCTATTGCAAAGGAGACCTGCAATAAGGTTGTGAAAATTGTTTGGAAAATTTTATATTATAATTTGTTAAAAATACAAAAATGTTAAAAAATCTTTTTTGGGGAGAGCACTGCCACTTCCAAACAAACAAAAAGGTATGATACTTGAAAGCAAAATAAGAAATCTTATTTTCAATGCCACCGAATTAGAAAACAAGTGCCAAATATGTTCATAAATTAGCTATTTTTGAGCTCTTTGCCATTGAAAAACTATTCATGCTTGGTTTCAAAATAAATATTAAGCTGGTCTGTAATATTATTATATTCCTGTAGTCAAGTAATTGTTTTACTTAGATTATTTTTGTTTCACAAACAAGAATAGTTTGTATTATACCTTTAGAAGTCTAATATGCAGTTGGTACTTTCACTTCCAGAAGTGTATTTGGATGGCCGGAGCTGGCACAACTTGCCCACTTGTCACTGTTGCTTTCAAAAACTTTACCTTATAAAAGTGTATGTTCTTTTCAAAATCCTTTTACACTGGGTACAATAAATATCCAGAGAAAGATGAATGGACATATTGGCCAGCATAAAGTCCAGCTGTCTGCTCTGATGGAAGCTGGATGTAGACTGTGTCTCCTCGCTTCAGTGGGAGCACTGCACTCCCTGAAGCCTGGTCCAGGAAACCTTTTTTGTACTCATCATATGTGTACATAACAGGTTCATTGTTCCTGAAGAGAGCCACCCACACATTGGCTCCTTTGCAGTGGATGTGGTAAACAAAGTAATAAATACCAGGTGTATTGCAGGTGAAAATGCCACTCTGTGGATTGTAGTTCTGACCACCATTATAGAGAACCTTGTCAAATACCACTGCAGTGCCCACAGGAGGGAAAGGGGTTGTTAACAGAGCTGTGAACGCAGGCAAGTCTAAGCCATTTTGACCTATAAAGTCTCCTCCATGTTTGCCCTTCTTGTAACCATGTGGTGAAATTTTGCCTCCATCCAGATCAAGACCCATCTCAGGCTGGACTTGTCCAATGCCGGGAGGCTGTGCTGGAGGGCCAGGGGGTCCAGGAGGTCCAGGTTGTCCTGGTCTGCCAGGTAGACCAGGAGGCCCACTTGGACCAGGTTTTCCCGGAGGTCCTAAAGAACCTTGGATCCCTGGAATTCCCTCACCAGGGAGGCCAGGCTGACCAGATGGTCCGGTTTCTCCCTTAGAACCTGGAAGCCCTGGCGGCCCCAATGGGCCACTAGGACCCATAAGTCCTGGGATACCCTTTGGACCTTGGGGACCTTGGTCGCCAGGGAATCCTGTTTCTCCTTTGATGCCAGGCAATCCAGGGGCACCAGGAGGTCCTGGCAATCCTTTGTGCCCATTCTCCCCGTTCATGCCTAGTGGTCCAGGAAAACCACGTAGTCCGGGCTGACCCTCGTCTCCAGGTAATCCAGGCTGACCTGGTAGCCCAGGGGGTCCTTGCAGACCTTGAGGCCCTGCTTGCCCTGGTAGCCCACCGGCACCGATTTCTCCTTTTGGACCAGGGAAGCCAAGACCTCCAGGTGGCCCCATTGGCCCTGGCAAACCTGGAGCTCCAATGGATCCTGGGGGGCCAATCATCCCTGGAAAGCCTCCATGACCTTTTTCACCCTTTGCGCCAGGAGCACCGGGTAAACCACCCAGTCCTTTCTCCCCTTTGGGGCCAGGATATCCTGACTTCCCAAATCCAGGTAAGCCAGGGGCACCAGGTAAACCTCTTTGGCCTGGTTCTCCTTTTCCTCCAGGAAATCCAGGCTGTCCTGGCAACCCATCTTGGCCTGGTTTACCAACACCAGGTAATCCTGGTGGGCCAGGCAGCCCCCTCTCACCTGCAGGTCCGGAAAGCCCTGGTTCTCCAGGGGGGCCTGGTTTTCCTGAAACTCCAGGTGCCCCAGGGAGCCCATTCAGACCTGGTTTTCCTACTCCAGGGAGTCCTCCTTGACCTGGTGGCCCTGGGGGTCCACCTGGACCTTTAAGTCCTGGTAATCCGGGTAAACCATTTCCTTTGTCACCTTTGGGCCCGGGTAGACCTGGTAATCCAGGGAGGCCCTTATGACCATGTTCCCCTCGGGGTCCTGGCTGCCCTGGAAGCCCATGCCCCCCTAGTTTTCCGAAGCCTGGCAGTCCTGGAGGTCCAGGAAGACCTTGAGGCCCTGGCAATCCTATTGGCCCTTCTCTACCACCATCACCCAGCTCACCCTTTAGTCCAGGGAGTCCAATTGGTCCTGGTTTTCCTGGCATTCCTGGCATGCCTGGTTTGCCTATGCCAGGATATCCTGTGGGACCGGGGGGACCAGGCTTCCCTTGTGGGCCTGGCAGAGCATGACCGGGAAGTCCTGGGGGCCCCCGAGGTCCAGGAGGACCCATGGGGCCAATGTCTCCTTGGAGTCCCTTCTCCCCTCTGAGCATCGCTTTACCTGTAAAAATATATATATATATATTTTTTTTTTCCAGAAAGAGGATGTATACATCAGCCACATTTTCAGTCTTTTAGCTTTAATTGATGTACAGTACCAGTCCAGGTACAAGTCTAGACACACCTCCTTTTAATGCACTTGTCTTATTTTAGCTTTATGTTATTCACCATATAGTAAAAGGCCTCGAGCTAATGAAGTAATAAATACCAAATATTGCAACAATTAAGAATTTTTTCAAATTTTACACTCTTCGATATAGCCTGCTTTTGCTTCGATGAAAGCATTGCAGAATTTGGCATTCTTTCAACCAGCTTCCAGATGTGGCCACCTGGAATGCTTCACCAACAGTCCTCAATGAGTTTCCACAAGTTCTGGGCAAACACTGGCTATCTCGCGCTTAAGCCTAGTTCATACCTCACGTTTCCATGTGCAGTTTCGGGCTGCGGACCAGACGGTTGTGTGTGTGCTAGCTTCTATTCATACAGCACATGACACTGTACACAAACGAGCAAACTATTAATGAACAATTTTAACATTGTTAGTCTATGCTTGGGTGGTTTTAAGTTAATACAGCATAGTGCAGTATTTTGAAATCCTTGTGACGAAATTAGCTATGATACCATCCCCCACCCCTCGGCTTGCAAATTTTATGGCCAAGATTTCAAAATGCTGGAATAATGTTGCTTTGAAAATACTGTATCACGCGCTATATTGCAGTATATAGACAGTATGAAAAATTAGGTACGCGGGCACCACCTCCTCATACAGCTGCTCACTATAAGAACAACAACAATAACAACTATCCTTCTTCGTCTCTTTCTTGGTTGACCTCTAAGTCCACGCTGCCACCTACTGGAAATACCTAGTCAATTATCTTACTCATGACCTTCTGCCAGACCAACAAGCGCACCATCCACAGCTGTCCTGTGCACACCCCTGATGAGGAAATTGACTTCACCTCACCCTGTACATTACCAAAAGCACACGTGGAAAAGTCAAGTGTGAATTGGTCTTAACTCCCATAGGGCTTAGGATGGGGGATTGTGGGGCCAGGTCATCTGTCACAGCACTCCATTGCTTTCATTGTGCACAAGATAATACTTACTATGTAATCTCAAAGTGTGCTTAGGCTCATTATCTTTTTGAATAACAGTTTTTAATAGGTGTGTCCGGATTTTTAACGGGTGCTGTATGTAACAAATTATTTTAGTTTAATTTTAGATCTTGCCTCCTCATTAATATTCAGATCTTACTTACAATTTTCCAGATGTAAGTACTCAGTAAGTAATAGTAGTGTTCATTACTGCTGTAATCAAATTCATAATGATACCAGTTCAGTCAATGAATCTGTTACTGTTCAAGGCAGACAAGTTATTATTGTTCTGACAAAAACAGGTGTGCTCTATGTCAGTTGTAAGGAATCCTTACCTTTACCTTTATCTTGGCGTGGCATCTCTTGGGGCAAGTGCATGGGTAAGTGTGGTAATTCTTTCCTGTAGTGTGGGAGCTCTTTTCCATACTGCACGTGCGGCATCTCCTTGGCCTGGTAATGCTGTGGGGACAGCCCTTCATTTCCCAGGGGTATGTGCGGTATCTGCGCGAGAGGCTGGTGGTGCCCGGCCAGCTGCTTGTGTCCATAGTACGCTCCCCCACAGACTCCATGCAGGGAGCTGAGAAGCAGCAGGACAGAAGTGGGGAGACGGAACATTTCTTTGACCTGATAGAGGGAGAAGGAGTGAGAGGTGCAAGTACAGCACAACAGCTGGCAAGCCAAGTAAATCTCCCTGCTCTGATTCTGCAGATAGCTAGGTTCATTTGGCAATCCAAAATAGTTTTTGTTGAAAAAAAAAGCATGCAGGGTCTCTCAGGCCTGTGCCTTTGTACTACTATTAAGTGTTTATACACATTATAGAAAGTTATACCCCTGACATTAACGAATTATAAAATCAAACACAGTACTCTTTAACATACAAAAGAAAACTTTAACATTATGCTTAGGGAATCAGCGAGGCATGTTCATAGGCTAACGAGTAGGCTAACAAGTTATGAATCCCAAGAGCAAAACTGTCATAAATTATCTTTGGAGCAGACAAAGTTAAGCGACATACATGATATTCACTAATAATGAAACAGACCAAATCAAAGTACCAAGCTGAAAGAGCAAGCTTGTAGAACAGACCACAAAAAACATATATGTTCATTATTTACTCAGTGTTCAATAAACATACACATACATGCTGCATATGTTGGACACATATTCCCCCATTTATTTGGTTCTAGTATTTGTCAGTTATCACACTGATCTTGGTAACATTTTCTATGAATGCCATGCCTATAACAATCTAAGAACACATTCATAATACATTACAATGCATTCAAATATTTATAAAAAAGCATAGCACATTATAGCCACATTTATTATGCATTATGAATACTTTCGAAGCTCTCATCTATAATACACTATAGTTACCTTCATAATGCAGTACAAAGCATCTATAATTCTTATACTGGCCATTATAGTGCATTATTAAAGTATCTATAGTGCATTACAGATGAAAGCTTCATTGGCGCTTATGAAGTATTAACATGTGCATTTACATTTATAGCATATATGGCAGACACCCTTAGCCAGAGCGACTTACATAAGTAACTCAGCTGTTCGGACATCTAGGGGGAGTTCATTCCACTAACTAAATGCCAGGACAGAGAAGAGCCTAGATGCATGCCTTCCTTGTGCCTGGAGAAGTGGTGGGACCAGTTGAGCAATGCTAGAGGATCGGAGAGATTGTGGTGCAGTGCGGGGTGTGATGAGATCTATTAGATAGGAGGATGCTGGACCATTTTTGGCTTTGTAGGTGAGTATCAGTGTTTTGAATCTGATGCTGGGCAGCTACAGGACGGCAGTGGACGGAGTGTTACAATGGAGTGGTGTGGGAGAACTTGGGAAGGTTGAAAATTAAATTTAACACTATAATGTCTTATGACTTTCACTATATGACTCTGTACTGCAATACCGCGATATTGACTAGCCAACCGCAGAGGATGGCAAGCAACGGCAACAACCGCTATGTTCACATTTTCTTTTTTTCATGAGGCAAGGCCCTTCTTGTTTTACACTTAAGTATGTGTGTATTGAATGTTAAATAAATTCATAGAAAAAATGAGTAAAGAATGTATGGCAACACTTCGCTTTTAAAAACATGACAAATGAGGCAGTTAATCCATGACCTAGATTTAAGTGGTATTTTACACTGAAGAAGGAAAACAATAAATTACAGGAGAGAAATAATTCACACAGAAACTGTAGATTCTGAATCATAATACTCCCAGGAGTTTATTTTTGTAGCTTTAAATGTCCTTTATTAAAACAGAATACAATCTTTATCAGTTATGAGCCACTCCCAGTAACATAGGGACACCAGAGTTCTTTTCTTTAAAAATTAGCAAATGGATAGACAATCGGCTTTGTCTTGGCTGACAATGCACAGCTAGTCAGGTATGATGTTTTATCGTCCAATTGGTTTTCCTGGTGAGGGTCATGGGCAAGCCAGTAGCGAAAAAGCAAAAAAAAAAAAATAAACAGGCACGTCAAAAACATCTAAAAACACGTTTCTTTTCTGACCACATGGGGTCAGCATTCGCTAATCTATCAGGGAGATCTTTTTTGATCATTAAAAAATCAGTAAAAAGAGAGATCTAGCTAACCTGTTATTAATTTCAAGGAATTAATAAACAATATTGATGATGTAGTAAAGTTTTCATCTTTTTTTATTTCTACTCTGGCATAATATTTCTTCACCCATCCAAAAGACTTTCCCTGAAATAAAACTAAAACCACCCCCCAAATCCCTCCCCCTGTGGAAACGCACATACCAGGTTATCTGCTGCAGAAGTGTAGGCTTACTCATAATTATGATTTAATCTGCTGGATCAGGTTTAAGAGCTGGTCACCTCACAGTAATACGATGGCCATTACATGTAGGCCTCTTGTGAGCTGGTGGTGCTTTGAGATCGCATCTAACTTTAAACCTGCCCAGATGCTGACTGTTACTGTACATGGCTGGAAAAAGTGAACCCAACAAAAATGTCTTCTTGTTGCCAAGCATCTTTTTAAGGGAAGACGTCAGTGACTCATTATTGACATAGCCATCTCTAAGTTGCCTGGTTTCTGTCCCAGCAGACCCTCACACAGGTGAATAATCCATCATGACACCATAGCACTCCTACCCTTGAAGTGATTTCACTTATGTCTCTGCTGTGTCATGCAGAGCATTAAATCCAGGTGAAACTCCTGTGCCATGGCAGGTAATGAGTGTACAGATTACTCAGGAGATCCTCACCATAAAGCTCATTCTATAATGCAGCATATATCCAAAAAGTTCCCAACAGATTTTCTGCGGTCTTCATCGATAACATGTTAAATGTTAAATACCGTCACCCAGTATTGCCCAGTTTAATTGTATAGGATGAGATAGCTGCAATCCTACCCAGAAATTGTTTCCAGTCTCTAAGACTGTTGTCAATTGGATTAGAATGGCCTTATTCCCACTTCTTCACAAATAGTGGCCAAAACAGCCTGCCACTGGTAATAAAGATAATAGTTTTAAAGATAATACTCATGTAAGTTGAATAAAAAATGAAAAGGATGATAGATCCTGTACTTGCCATTGTATTTGTACTTGCCATGAGTCCAGGAACACTGGCATTTTCCTCTTTGTCCCATTATTGCTCTTTATTTTATGGGCTGTTGGAAATCATGCTATCAAAGCACAGTTTAAAGCCTGAGAAAGCCAGTTTTTCTAACCCTAATCCTAGCTTCAGTCAGCTAACCCTAATATGGAGACTTTAGCTGACACTACCAGCTATATGAAAGTATGAAATATGCTACTAAATGAAGTTAAACCGTGGTTTCCCTTCCGCCACGCGACCAGAACAATCAAAAAACAAAAACTTTTAATGCCTGAGAAAGCAATAGTTTTTCTAACACTAACCCTAGCTTCAGATGGGTAACCCTAATATGAGGGCTTAGGCTGACACTATGGGCTGATGGAAAGTATGAAACTGGCTACTATATGGAGGTAAACTGTGGTTGCCCCTCCACTGGGTGCCCAGAACTATCATATAAACAACTTTTAATGGCTGGGAAAGCCGTAATTTCTCTAACCCTAACCCTAGCTTCGGTCGGCTATCCCTAATATGGGGGCTCAGGGTGACACTATGTGCTGTTGGAAACTATGAAACATGCCACTAAATGGAGGTAAACTGTGGTTTGCCCTCCTCTAGGGGTCCAGAACAATTATAAAAACAACTCTGAATGCCTGAGAAAGCCATTGGTTTTCTAACACTACTCCTAGCTTCAGTTGGCTAACCCTTATATGTAGACTTAGGCTGACACTGCCGTCTGTTGGAAAGTATCAAATATGCGACTAAATCGAGGTAATCTGTGGTATCCCTTCCGCTGGGGGCCCAGAACGTTCATGAAAACAACTTTTAATGCCTGAGAAAGCCATAGTTTTTCTAACCCTAGCTTGAGTTGGCTAACCCTTATATGGGGACTGATGCTGATACTATGGGCTGTTGGAAAGTATGAAATATGCTACTAATTGGAGGTAAACTGTGGTTTCCCATCCACCGGGGGCCCAGATCTACCATAAAAACAACAAACTTCTAATGCCCCAGAAAGCTGTAGATTTTCTAACCCTAACCCTAGCTTTAGTTGACTAACCCTAATATGGGGACTTAGGCTGACACTATGTGCTGTTGGAAATATGCTACTTAGTGGAGGTAAATTGTGGTTTGCCCAGAACTCTCTACCCCATCTTGCCGTCCATAGCTTTGTGGTTACAGTGTAGGATCAGCCAAAGAGCGCTGTCCATGGAGCTGTAGGCCAAGTGTCTTGCACCAGGGCCCATGGATATGTGATTTTTCTGCTGAAACCAGAAAAGATCTTCCGATCACAGGCCCAGAGACCTAGCCTGCTGATATACATGTTTATAATACTATAATAGTACATAATAGTACAGTTGTTTGTCTCCACTGATATCCATCTTGATGTTCGATTTAATATACAGTAATGCCTCTGCCGAATCAACGAAAGCACACAAACTCCTCAGCTAACTCTGTAGCCATTTACATGCTCATGATGTGTAATGGCTAGGCGGGCTATGAGACCCTGGCCACGTGCCTCCTGCAGCCTGCGTCTCAATGACAAGGATGAATAGGCTGTCTAAGTTCTCGGAGAGCTGATGATTTTAACACTGACTCACCATCTACACTTCCCTGTGAAGCTTCACCTTAAAGAATTAAAGAATTTGTACTTGATTTCGGTTGAGAAAGCCCTAGGCTTCCATAAAGCTAGCGAATATCTTTTAGTACAATGCACGGGGATGTGTCCCTCTGTCACAAAGTACCTCAGCTCCTATGGCAGAAAGCTGGTAAAAGGTGGTGAAAGACGCAAAACAAGAATTTAAATCAGACTATCTGCAAATGGAGACTTTGGACAGGCAGGTGAACCTGTATCTACAGGGATGTTTGATCAGGAAAGTCCTAAACACCTAAAGACTTTCATCCTTTGATCTCTCTCTGAGCTGTCATGGTATATTTTTCTAGTGAGACAGTTCATTTTCTTGCCTCTTTTTGTTGTTGATAAAAAAGTCTTTTAATATTTGTAATAGGCTTAGTATTTCATTGAGTTACTGTGGTGTTAGTTTGCCAGAGGAACTTGTACAGCTTCAAATTCCATCCACTTCGGTAGTCTGCGTTCGAGGTTGAGCATGTTGTGTTGTGAAGTTAAAGTTTCCAGTTCCTTTATCTGGACTGCTCATGCCGTTTCTCCAAAACTGGGCTGCAGGCAGATGCAGTAACGCCACTGAAGCTGTGTAGCGTGAGTGCCCGAAAGGAATAAGACTGAGGAAAAAATAGGCAAATAGTCCCGATCAAATTCTTGTGACGAGGCGATTCTGAAGCCCTACGTTAGCCCAAACCACTAGGCTGACCATAGATGGAACTCATAGCAACATTGGATCCAGATGTGTTAAGGAGGCCCAGCTGGTCTTGTTCACAAATGAGGCCCATCATATAGGAGGAAACCAGAGGCCTGGCAGAGAATGTATACACAGTCACACGGATGGCAGGGGATTCATGCAATATTCCCTCACCAGAGATCCATCCATCCATCCATTTTCCAACCCGCTTATCCTGTTCAGGGTCGCGGGGGGTCCGGAGCCTATCCCGGAA
>JAODKL010000036.1:13331177-13356144 GCA_026780765.1 Petrocephalus schoutedeni | reverse complement strand
AACTGGGCCGGATTCGAACCCCGGTCCCAGAGGTGTGAGGCGACAGTGCTACCCACTGCACCACCGTGCCGCCCCCCTCACCAGAGATGCCACTGCTTTATCCGCCTATGACTGCAGAAAAAAAAGAACGGAAGGGATGTGATATAGAATATCTCTGTAAAATATCGGAACTGGTGTTTCGCATAAAGTTGAAATGGCTGATAAATTAGAGTTCCAGTTTTTAGTGTTTCTCCTAGCATTGTACTTGTGTGGTCAACAAAAATGCAAAATACCTCCATTTCTGTATCTTACTACCTACTTTCAATGACAGGGATGGATTTAGTTTATACCTGTAAGCAAGACAGATAATGATGCTTATCTCCAAGGGTGGAGGCTTAACCAAAATGCCTGTATTCCCTCTCTGGGCAATAGTGGTAGGCGAGGAACCCCAGAATGAGCAATGTGCACAGTAAGTCTTGGGACGGTTGCTTAATCCTCCAAAAATGTTGTATATTTATTGGTTTAATAACAAAAGTCCTTTGATATCTGCACATATCTGCACATATCTTCTGCAGACATTTTCTTTTTATTAGTTGTCAGTTTTTTTGACGGACTTGTTATTAATTGCAATTGTATTTGGCTCCCAAAGGGATACTAAACACAAATGTCTGGTGTTTTATGTTATTGTGAAGGTGTTACTAATTAAAAAGCACCCAATGCGACTGCTTGTCAATTAACTTTTTAAACTTAGAACAGCTCTTTTAGAGTTATGATTTGGGTCTCAATGTACTGCTTCTTGAAATGAATGTTTTATTTAAAGCTACTGGTTGTTTCTAATGTGATTAATAAAGCAATGGTTTTTGTTATACAACCAGTAAATCTGTAATATTTTCACTGAAGTAAGCAAGAGTCCCAAGACTTTTTGTGAGCACTGTACATTAGCTTCAGCCATGTGTTTTCTCTCTGTGGCTACACTCAAACACGGATGGGCGTAACACCACGTTACCAATGGCATGCTTCTAGGCAGGCCAGCGAGACTCTCAGACATGCCTAAGGGTTTTGTGGTCAAGCGGTAATCAGCCAACCAAATAATCACAATGTAGCCGGAGTGTAATTTTCGTGCAGGATCTCCTGAGAATGGAGAGTCTGTGTAGCGCTGGCTCTGCACAGACACACTTCTGACACAGCAAGACTCTGCCTTTAGTGGCTTTCCTGCGGTTTGGCTGCAGCTCCAGCGGCAGTGGAGTTTATTCAAGGAAGAGGAGGCTAGACTTAAAAGAAACTTCATGAAAAAAAACACACTTTAGACAGTTTGGTACATATTGCTAAGCTATATTAACCTTGCAAGTCAGATGTTATTAAAAGTATATTAGCCATTATCATATATAATATTGAAATCTATCAACCTTATTCAAATACATATGTTAGTACTGAGACACAGGCTACTTCACCCAATTGCATTCTACTGAGGTATGCCTCATGCACCAGCTGGAAAAGCAAACACTGATAGGTTTGTTTTTTTTTTTATTTTTTTATTTTAGCATGCATGAGCATGAACCCTGTCAACAGAATGCATAAATCTGACAGATACGAATCTCTGGAATAATCGTACATTTCCATACTACATTCTTAATTACCTGCCAATTAAATTGCGGGTACCTTGGAGCTTTATGGAAGCATGAAGCTGTACCATTTTCCCCACGTTATATCCATATGAACTATAGGTTTCCGCAGCACAGACTGCTATGCAATGTTACAGAAACAGCTGCATTCATTAGAAGAAAATTCAAACAGTATTTGACATTTGGTAAAATGCACGATTTCATGGTAGTTCATGAATTTGAAATAGAGAGAACTGGCTTTTTCTCCAGCCTACATAATTCTTGGGAAAACTCTTTATGAAATATATTGACAATTTTTCATGTTTTGTTTGTCACTAAAAAAGTCTCCAGCTGGAATCTGTGTTTTTTAATTCTTATGGGGAAATGTCTAATATTTAATTTCTCACTCAGTAAAATATTTTTCTTGGTTGAATTATTTCTTCCGAAACTGAAATTGGAAAATGAGCTTAATATAAGAGATTCGGAAATTAAATTTCAGCGTGTCACACAGGGAATGACTGAGGTATACTCTAAGGTCATGGGAGAAAACCTTTTAAACTGTCAGACTAACCAAGATAGGCTCCATAACACAATACACACATGTTTTATGTACACAAAGGGCACTGACAAGGTTTTAGGGCACTTCTGTAAAACAAACTCACCTCATACCCAGTTCTTTGTGGAAATCAGAAAAGCAGCAGTAAATATTTTGCTAAAATAAAATGACATTGTATTGTATGTTTATTGTTGTGTTGTTGCCATTAATGTGTGTTTTATGTAATTGCTATTGTAAAGCACTTTGTAGTTGTTGGCTTTCAGAAGTGCTATATAAATAAACTTTTACTTACTTACTTACTTACATCTATCGCCTATTTATTTTTAACGATTGATTAATCAAACACTGGCCCTGTATCATACATTTATGGGAATAGCATTTTCTATTTCTGTTTTGGAAACATTTAGTTATTGTGTAACCAAAACAAATATATTTTAGTTTTGCAAAATTTATAAAAACATAGAGATTCTTCCGTTAACATTTTGACAACTTTGATTTTTGGCAAATTAAAACTACAGTATAAGCTCAGCTGAATTTCAGTGTGGGCTCATAATATCTTTGTAGGATTTCTTAGGACATTTGTTAAGATTAATTAAGAGCCTACTGAAAATTGTGTTTTGGATCTACAGTATATAGGCCTATGAGATTGTTGTAATGTTCTGGTTTTCCGTAGTGAAAATATGATGTATAAACCACAAATATGGCTTTTCTAAATCGTTTTGCTACTCTGGGTTCAAACTAAAGATGGGACAAATGAGGCATTGAATCCACTGCTGAGTGAGATTATTTTACAGTGTCAATCATAGTGTGTATAAACCCAGGGAGACGCAGTAAGGCAAAGCAGTGGGTGGATGACAGCATATGTTTGACAGCCCTAACTCATCCATGGCAGATCTTTATGTTACATTTTTTCCACCACCAATAAAAACACTAACTGGCATTTTTCCCTCCAAAACTGGCACCAGAATCAGGACTTTCACTACTGTTTCCTGGAATGTCTAGTTTAAGATGGATAAGGTCTAGAACACCTTTCCCTCAGCCTGCGGACTGTACGCAGCCCTGTGAGCATGATTCCACCTGCCGCAGCCATGAGAGGGAGGGAAACCAGGCCTTCTTGCCTCAAACAGTTAACGCGCCCCAGTGGGAATGTGGATCCCATTTTATAATACAGTACCAGCATAGAAACATGTAAAACATGTAAAATTGAAATGACTTTGCAAGAGTTGTGGATTGTTTTAAATTGGTTCCTTCTTACAAGGATGAATTCAATTTGCATGATTTGCAATACACAGGAATCCTCACCTAATGGTGTAACGGGCGTTTCAGATTTTTCTGGTGTAACTCGCACATGTCCTGGAAGATTAGTAAATATACAATTGTATTTTTAGCACAATATTAAACAACCTTGCCACAAAACCAAGTCTGCTTTCTTCAATATTACCAACACATTATTATTAAACATAATATTAAATATTATAAATATCTGAACATACATTAATTGATATTTCTAACCAGAAAAAGCACAAATATGTATTGATTTCATTTAATTATAAATTATTATTAGCCAGATAACATGGATATGGATAATACAATTATGCAGTCAATAAAAGTCCAATTTATTAGTGTTATTAGTTATTAGTGTAGGACTACTTATCCAGTAGGGACCAGTAACTGTTTTTTATAAATTTGTTTTTTTTTTTTTTCTTTTTTATCTTTCTAGCCTAAATCTTGACAGCCCTTAAAAGGTAAACTGGTGTCCCCAAACAGCAACACAAAGCTGCCAATATCCCAGCTTTCCCACAAAGATAGCAGAAAGAGACTGATAGCTAGCAAACAGAAGACAATGCAAAAAAACGCTGGCTGGGTGTGGAGATGTACCACAGCATGGTCATGGGAACCTGAAAAAACTGTCCTGGAGCGCAGTGCTCAAAGGGCCGCAAAATGATCACGATAGAGGGAAACATTTCCAGACTCCTTAGATTAGTGTTTCCCAGTCCAGTCCTCAGGAATCCCCAGCAATCCATGTTTTTGCTCCCTCCGAGCTCCCTGCCAGACACCCCACATTTTTGCTCCCTCCCTGCTTCCGCAAAAACATGGAACCATCTGGGGGTCCCCAAGGACTGGGTTGGGAAACACTGGCTTCAATGGAATGCAGACTATATGCTGTAAACAACTTTGTTGCATCATTCACCTGAAGCGTTTAGGGAGATATCTTCCCCACTCTCTGCGAAACATTCTGCCAAAATAGCACACAAATTTGATTTGACCATTTGAACCGAACCAGAGGGAGGGCTGGGAATTAAGCAATAATGAAATGGTAAATGTGCTCTGTGGATAGCTAGAGAATTGGTAAGTAGACTTTCAAAGGCATTAGCCAAAGACCAAGGGAGTCAGGACTTAGACAAAAGAGAAATAGTCCAAGGAAAGTCTTGGACTTTGTTTGAAAGTGCACCGGGGGTTTTAATGATAGGAGAGACGGGCAGAACACATGCTCCTAACTAGCTGTAACACATGCCCTGTGTGAAAGGCTGAAAATGCTCCAGAGGGGTATTAGAAAAGAAGCAATTAGCCAGACTTTACCTAGAGACCACACTATTCAGCTGAAGTGATCCCTAACAAAGTATACCACTGTATTTCCTCCTTTGCAATTATTGTAGCATCATGTTAATTTGAGATAATGATACTATAGTAGCATAGCAAATGAACAACGCCTTCATTTAAGAGGAAGGCCTTGACAGGAAGCCGGCTTGCTCACCGAAGCCTTGCTCACAAACAATGTAATCCAGGCCCGGATCTGAAATTGCATGGAAAATACCCTAGTGTACACGGGTCAACTGTGCACGTGCAAAAAAAAAGCATCCAGGCCTTTCTAGTCTGGCCCAGGAGTTGCATATTCACTGACATCTGAATATTCTCACAAGGTACAGTACTGTGTAAAGGTCTTAGGCAGTTAAAGAAAATTATATTAAAATAATATTTGTGTTGGTTTACTATTACAAATTGTTTTAGCTAAGTGATTCAACACCTCTCCTAAAGTCACAAAAGTATTTGTCACAACCATCAAATATAGCCATGTATTTTTGATTTGATTACTAGCATGCTAGAGAGGTGATATCACTCGGCTGGCCTGTGAGCACCATGGTTTCTGCCCAAGAGCTGCTGGAGGTGGTGGCAGGGGAGAGGGCGGTCTGGGTATCCCTGCTCAGACTGCTGCACACAGGACCCGGTGTCAGATAAATGCCAGAAATTGGATGGATGGATGGATGGGCATATTAAGAACTCAAGCTCCTTCTGCTTTTAACAGTGACGCCCTTAATCTCTGTACCATAGGAACAAGCATAGCTCAGGATCTGATAAATGGGGTGAGACCATTTTAATATTGTAAATACATCTCACTTCAGAAGAAAAAGTAATTCTTGGTAGCAGAGTTTATAACTGTTTGTCCACCATACAGTTCAATATCAGTAATTTTTCATTTTGATTTTATCTCGGAACACTTTCTATTATAATTACATGTCCCCTCTAGATATGTGATTACTGTTATGAAATGCAACTTATTATCTTTATATAGCAACTTTGTTACATTCCTGTCATCTTCATCTCACTGCCTAGAGCAGTGAGAAGATTCTAAGATTCTCAGGAATACCATAAAGTAGCTTGCTCTGGCTCTTCTAAAACAACAATAATAAATACAGCTGGTTATAAGGTTAGACCAGTGACCCAGACCAATCCCTGATAGGATAAGAATTCCGAAACTGGAGATGGGAATCAAAACTGGGGGAAAAATTGTGCAGGAATGACGAGGAATTCTACATTTTCTGCTCCATAAAAGAAATATTGATCAGTAGTCTGACTGCAACCCTCTGGCACTGAGAACTGGCAGAGTCCTTCAAGAATTTCCGGCTTCTTCTCCCAGATTAAACATTTTCTGCATACCTGTGCATCTTTGTGTAGTGTTTATGCCTGTGGTCTATCTTTTCGAATTGTTCAGCATTAATTGAAGGTATTTTAATTATAATTTCATGCTTTGTTTTATCTGAATCTTATGAAGCATCTTATAAAGTGGAATCAGCGTATATGATTTTGTAAGTATTTTATTCATTTTTGCAGGAATTCCATTGATATGCTTGCCTGGAGATGACAATGACTTGTTGGCTCACAATAACAATAACATACTTAGCTTCGCACATGAAAGAGTCAAGTGTTTCATATGTTTACATGAATTATATTGTTGATTTTTAAGCTTTTCACATAGAAGAAAAAAAGAATGTCTTTTCTACCATATGTCAGCCATGGTTTATGGTTTATCTCGGCAAAGTTTACTTTGCTTTGGTTTTAGATGTCAAAACTGCATAATCTAAGATATTTGTGGGAAATAAACAGTTCAGAGTATCCAGGCATGTTAGAGGAATAGGTTGAAGTACCCAAAAGTGGACCGCCTATAGATGGAAGGACTTCATTCAGTAGAATGGCCCCATGTATCTAAACCCATGTGGTGGATTGCCCACAGCAAAGACCATGTTGCAACATAAGGATGTTTGTATACTGCATGTACATGGTACCAGAGCTCCCAGTGGTCAATAATCTACTTTGTTACTGTGTCATTAATCTTTTGACTGTGTTTTTAGACTGTTGGTTAGACATAAGGGCAGAGATATCAACTGATCACTGCTTAGTGGTGAGCTGTATTTGGTGCATGGGAAGGAGGCCAGATGAACCAGCATGACCCAGAAGTCAGAGTTTGCCAGGAATGGCTGACTGGAGCCTCTATTTCAGATTAATTCAGCTCATGCTTCTGGATAATCTTCTTCTGTGTGCTGAGCGAGGTAGGGGACCAAGTTCAAGGCCTTAATCGTTCCAGCGCCGGGCATGGCAGTAATCCTAGAACTCGCTGGTGGGCAGCTGAAGATCAATCTGAAGAAGCTGGCCAATGTTCCTCAGCAAAAAGCCCACAGTGCGGATAGTAACAGAGGTGAAGGTTTATGCATCGGAGGTGTATTGAGGTGTCATGCAGAGACACCCAGAAATGTTTTGGAAAACTATTTGATGTTCCAGGAGAGGGAAGTTGTGTTTAGCTGGGGTAGAAAATTGCTGACCAACTGTAGTAGATGTCGTAGCAAGGTGGAAAAAAACACGCTTTGAGGAACTCCTGAACAAGCTGGAGACACCCTTTCACCATGATTATAGTGTAGGATTAAAGTCCGTCACGACACCTGAAGTTGCTAAGGTGGACTCCTTAGTAAAAAAGCTGCAGTAGTAGATTAAAAACCATCCAGAGATGTTGAAAGCATGTGGCTGATGCATCACTTCAATGTTGGATAGAAGGTGGTTAAGTACCTCCAGACCAGCAAACAGGGGTGGTGGTCCCTGTATTTATAAAGGTAAACATGAGGGCATGTTCTTTATTGGAGAGCCTATTCCAAAATAAGAGAGACTTGGTCTGATGGTGGAACCAAGGAGAAACAATACAGATTCTGGCCTGGCCCTGGACCATATCTGGCAACAACCACATTCCCCAGCACGTACTGTTTCTGCAGTATGCAGCGGGTTCTGTAGAAATATGGGGTCACTACTGTGTGTTATTTGGTCCCTTAATATACCTGAGTTGTGTCCACATCCTTAGTACATAGTAAAAGTCTTTCATAGTTGATGTTAGCCTCTGGGAAGAGGGCATCTTTTATATTATTTAGCCAGAATATCAAGGATCAACCATGACTGAAATGGCGTGTGGTATAAGGGCTAAAAGTTATATCCCTGCAATTTTCATTTGATGTCATGCTTTTGGCCTCATCCGACCAGGATCTGAAGCGGAGGGTATGAGAATCAGCACTGACGTCTCATGACTACTGATTTCAAGATTTGGTGACTGCAATTTTGTGGGCACAGAGAAGGTCCATGGTGCTGAAGTAGAAGTTAAGTTTCCAGGGAAGATGCATGGTCAGTGTATGCCCCTATCCTCACCTAAGCTGTGGATATTTCATTTCAATACAATTAATTTTTATATAGCACCTTTCACAACAGAGTCACCCCAAGACTCTTTACATCGGCGTGTTGTGATACATTGTAACATCATTAATACAGAATAATGAAAAAACTGGGGAAATGAAAGACAAAGAAATTTAAGAAAAGAAAGACATATGACAACAGAGGAGAGGATCCAAGACCTCCCAAGTAGGGAGAAAAACCCCACCCTCTGGGGGTCCAAGGTCAACTGGCTGCCCAACCCCCCTGGGCATGCTAACATCACTGAAAAAGTGTGCTTGCTTGCTAAAGGCAAGGTGCACACTGTGATCAAGGTCAGAAAGAAGATTCTCTGGAAGGTTTTTTTTGATTCACAGAGTGAGAGGGTAAGTAGCTTAGAGCTCCAGAGGTACCTTGAAATAGAGTCGCTACTCGTTCACAGGGCGTGGAGTCAGCTGAGATTGTTTTGTGAATCTTATATGGATGCCACTAGCATGTTCATTCAGCAGATCTCTCGGGAAAGACCCTGGCTTAGGAACATCATTCGATCCCCAGAACAAGCTAACGTCTGTGGCGGTGGACAGAACGGCCAGGCCTGACCTGCTCAGCGTGCTGCCACCGCGACCCCAACCAAAAAGATGAGATGAATAATATTTGCAGCAAAGATATAAGTCTGACAAGCAAGGGGTGTTGTATGACCAGAACTAAGACATATCGTGTTGCATGTTGTACTCTGAAATTGCAGTTTATATCTTGACCCTCTAAATACCTAAAATTTCTTATTAGTGAAACAAATTCTATCAAATGGTCTGCATTCACACAGTCGCTGTCAGATTAAAATATTTAAAATACAATGACATATACGAACAATGCAGGACGATGAACCATTAATAATTCTTAAGATTAATATGATCATTGTCATTTGTGGGTTAACCTCTTTTGGATCCATAATGAAATGTACTTTGGGACCACTTGTCGTAACTCAGAAGTGATACTAAGCAGTGATTTCTCCAGGAGCCTAGGGAATGGGTTTAAAATGTCCTTCATGGTCCCAAGGACACGCATACGTGCCCAGTTTCCCATCTTCCCAAATGTGCTGAAGCTAGTAATCTGGAAAAGCTCACCAGTTCTTAGGAAATAACATCATTGTTGGAAGTGGACACTGAGTATTATAGGCTTCGGCTCTTAATGAGGAAGTGCCATTATGTGACTGGTATTTGTGGATGCGTTTAAACCGATCAGCCAACAGACTCCTCCAGGAACATTGCTGGCCAGCTCACCTGAGGTGATTCACCTGGACCGCAGCTCCAGAAACTGGAAAACAGGAATAAAATGCTGCACCAAAAATGTCGCCAAGCACCCCATAGGCACAAACAATGCTGTCTATGTTCCATCGAGCATCGAAAGGCAGTCATTTGCAACCATACAGCACTCTCACCAGATGGAGCAATGTGAAGTCTGCTGACAGAGCTGAAAGTTGGCCAAGTCCACAGCTGAAGACTGTAAAACATGTTCTCCCACCAGTACAGAGATTAGCTGGGTGCTCCAGGAACATCGATCATTGTCTTTCTTCTAGTATGCTGGACATCTCCTTCGTGACCCCAGGTGACTTGGGGAGCTTAATCGTTGCCAATGGTCTGTGCGTCCTGACCTACTTTGAGTTACGATATACAGTAGTATAAGTGCCTTCGATATAGTATAAGTAGTAGTAGTATCTGCCTTCGGGGCCTTTGTTCTCTGAATCCACGTCTTCATTCACCTCATCGTCCTTGTATGGCTGATTTATTCTGAATTGAGAACTTCACACACCTGTCAGCCAAAGGTCGGCTTCTAAACCAACATTCTCACTGTGGAATGGTTTGAAAGTTTGCCCCTTCTTGGTCCATTCCTTGCATTCTTCACACGTCGATGCTTCTTTTATGAGGAGTCTCATAGACCACCGAATCGGCATTGCATGCCTTCAGGAAGTTTGGGAATAGGGCCCCGTGAGAAAAGCCCCCTTTCTTGTGTGTTCTCATGCATGACGAACTAAAAGCTGCACACAAAAAGATTGTTTGCACAAATGTGATAAATACAATGTTGCATTTACAAATGTATTCTAGATTTTCTCTGTTCCTGCAGACTTCTCCTCCATCATCTGTTTTTTGCTGTCATGAAATCCAAGAATCATATGTATATCTCCACCAATTTTTATGTAGAATATGCTTCAGATTAATAATTTTCTTATTAGTTTCCTGTTATATTAGACCGGCGTATCAGATTTTTAGGAAAGTAAGTTAAACTCATACCCTGGCAAACTACTGTGTGCTGAATGGTAGATTCCTTGACTTGGGTTTTCACATGTCCATGGTTGACTAAATTTATTGTTCCAACCAATCATTCATCGTGATACTGCATATAATAAGGATGATATACTTCCACTCACAAGTTCATTTTCGGGCTTTGGGCATTTGTTTTTTCTGATTAGCACTTTCATGTATGGTGACCTCGGATGATGTAAGGTTGTTTAAGGTAAATTTAAAATGATGGCAACAATTGTGCCCATGGATAAACACCGTCCAGGACAGGCTCTCGCTTATGCTCCCAAAGAGAAGGAGTCACTGCATCCAGTATGATGTAGGAAAAATACTCGTTGTCATGATGTTGTCATGATGAATTGTTGTGCTAAAGGAAAATTTTAACAAATCAAGTTTTTTTTTGTGCTTTATAATTTCTTTAATACTTTGATGCATAATGTTTGCATACATGGGTAGTCACGTAACCTTGAATACTGTAAGTTAAAATTTTCAATTTGACACACATCCTCTCAGTATTTAGTATCTACTCATATTATAGTAATATTCAGTATAGATTCATATTAAAATCTTCATTATGAATTCTTACCGTAATATATGTCAAAATATATAATGATGTGAGTTTAAGTGTTCAATACAAATTTTAAACCTGAGACATTTGCATTTAGGTATACAGTAGAAGGCTCCATGGTTTTTAAACTGCTTGCTCTTTCAAGCTTCTCTAGCTCTTTCAAGACCTAGCATGGCTACTAGGTCTTAATGCCATCTCTGGTGTTAAATGCTATAAATGCTATAATCCCTTTGAGTGCTGAATTACAGGGAAGTATCTCTGAATCACAAATTGCTTCAGGATCAAGTACCAAGTCAAAGTATCAAATATTGATGTTAAATCATTCTGGATCAGATCATAAATTGAATATTTATTGCTGTTTGCTGCTTTCAGCTGAAGCTTATCAGTGCGGTTTCCTATAACCGCTCCGGTTTTGCTTTTCACACAACTGTGCTGCTTAGTTGTAGAAATCCTTAGAGTAGAGAGTCATTTCATTTAGTATTTCAACTAACAATGAGAAGCTAATTAGTTCCCATTGGATGAAAGCATTTGGCTTTGACCCAGACTTCAATTTCTAAAGGTGTACAACCCATTCTTCTACATTCTTCTTCTACTGTACTTCAATCACTGTTTTTACGTTGAAAACCAGCGTTCATTAGGGTGACCACCTAATCCATATTAGGAAGGACACTGTGAGTTACTTCAGGCTTTACAAGCTACTATAAACTGAAAAGGCTCCTATACTTGGCTAAATAATTCAAATATTCTTCTGCTCTGACTGGTTTGTTTCCTCGATTGAAAGACTCATCCCGCTGTTTCACATTAACATTAGAGACATGTGCATGATTATAGGAGGCTGACCAATCAGCACACAAGAAGGACTCAGTTCTTAAGTGAAATCCAGGTCAGTTTGATTGAAATGGTAGTTTGCAAACCCTGTCCTAGCTTAAAGTGTCCTCCCTGACTTGGATTAGGTGGTCACCCTAGTGTTGATTGACCACTGATCCCACTGTATTTTCTCCTCTGATGTTATTGTTTCTGGAATCGCAAAGTACTCCTGCTAAGGTCCCAATGGAAAATTTAATACCTTTTGGCTGATGCAGTGAATGGAACTAGGCCCTTTTCAATGGGCTAGAGTGCACTTTGGGTTATTCAGAATGAAGCGTACCGTGGAAAATATTCTCATCAGAAAAAAAATAGAAGGCGAATACCAAGATATTAAAAGTAGTGCCTGTCTGTGACAAACACATCACTGTCATGGCTAAGCAGAAAACCAAAATATTTAATGCTAAATATAATATTCAGATGAACATTGGTTAGAATATGTTATAGTTATTTCAGAAGGTATGTTAGATGCTGCCTCATCGCACGAAGAACAGGGACGGGGGGATATCAAAATGAATTATTTCACGTATAAAATATCACTGTATATTTACATTGTATTTAGTTCACTCCCTTCTCAGACGCCTCCTTGACAGCCATTTATCTGAAATTTAGGATCTGTCCACTCTTGGCTCTCTGGAAATGCTCTTGAAAGGGTCTGATAATTTGTTCCAGGGAATGGCATGCTGGGTCAAAAAGGCTGTTATCGCAGACAGAGCTCGTTTCCACTGAGGCAACAATTCCCTCTCTCTTGGGCACCACGATCCTGCTCACCCTCATTCACCTCTAGTACAGCTGTTTATATGTCCCCATGGACACACACATACATACACACTTCCAGCCTTGCTTAGTCAGACAGCATTCGAGCTTCATGTGAGTGGTCTGGACACTGAGGCTGCACACAGCAGGGTCACCTGGCCCTCTCAGTGACCTTCTCAAGACCTCAAGACCTTCGGCAGGATCACCCTTTATCCAGTATAACTTACATGTTGCTGTCTGGACCTGGAATACCAAAGGAAACTGACAACACCCACGATCAGGGAATTTGCCAGGGAACTTGTTGGACTTTTGGGGCCTCCGAGACCCAACCCTTTTAGCATTCATGCGGGTGAAATACCACATAAATATCACAGAACAAAGACACATCCCCCAGAATAATTTTACATAATTATATATACTTTTTATTTTTACCACCCATCCATCTTCCATTAGCTTATCTTGGCCTCTTTCAGGCAGCACGGGGCACATACCTACGCACAAGCAATTTAAAGACACCAATTTTCCTAAATGCTGGTGTTTGGATTGAGGAAAGTAGCTGGTATGCCCACAGGAAACTTGCAAGACATGGGGAGAAGGTGCAAACTCTATATATGCTGATCTCCTGACCTGAGAGGTCCTGGGCAACAGTGCCACCCACTGAGCCACCGAGACATCACAGACAGACTCTTATTAATTATATATACTTTGCTGGATGTATATGCAATCCTTATATGGAATGGTGAATTTAAAACATAGCAAATGGGGGAAAAACCTGAAGTTGCTCAGGTATACTAAGATTCCCTTTTGAAATACATGCATATAATTTCAGTCCCGCATAATTTTATATACTGAAACTGTTAAAATTCCTGGGTAATCCAAAATGTCCCTATTAGCAGAACTTTTTTTCAGTGCCTGAGAAGATCATCTGTGCCTTGGAAAAAAAACAGAATACCTGACCCTTCCTGGCACTATGTCAGTCGCATACCTAATTTTCAACTGTATGCAGAAGCGTTGGATTGTAATATGCATGAAATATATTTGCTTACCTTCATCTGTATGAAGACATGTACGTAGAGCAATGACTCTGGAAAAGACAGCGAGCAGCAGTAGGCAGCATGAATTTGACTTTTATGTGCAGGTGGGTGTGGCTGGGCCGCTCCTGAAAAGTGGGCAGGCAGGAGAAAAGTGGGCGGGGCGAGGATGGAGGGCGACAGAGGCAGGGCGGGCAGGAGCCGGCGAGGAAAACGGCGGGGCCAGACGGCAGGATCGTTTGATGGTGCGTGCCGGCGTGCATGTGAGAGAGAGGGAGGGAGAGAGAGCGAGAGAGGGAGGGAGGTCAGGGAAAGGCGGCTAGCGAAAGACTCCATCAAGAAGAAAAGGGCGCAACAACTAAGAAAATATTTGTAGATTTTTATTTTGCACGACAGTGGTTTTCTTAGGATATGTATATATGTCTGAATGTGCGTGTGTGTTTGAATTTACACGATCCTTTTTCCTGCCATGCTTGCTTTGCCAAGAACATCCGGCTACACTTTATTTAAGCGTGCTCTATGACAGCTACATGACACAAACACAAGCCCTTTATGACAGCCGACATAACTTGTCATAAGCATTTATAAAGGTTTGTTTCAACTTTTGTGGCTGTCAGAAATGCTAGGGAACACAGATCTAAATGATTTTAAACATTTCCTATTAAGCCTCTCATTTGACGAAGAAGGCTAATTTACTGTAAAGATGTCATTGTTAATGTTATACTTTCTTTTCAAGATTTTTTGTCAGCAGGTGTCCTTTTGTATACTTTCAGTCAAAGATAAGCATTATTCAGAGTTTCATTATCAAGACAAATAACACTATCCTGTTTTTTAGTGCTAAATTTATTAAGTAATTCACAATGAACACATTTTTTTTTCATTGTTAAGAAGTGGCAGCACCAGTGATTTAACGGTGCAGGTGCTATGGGGGAGGTTAATACAATTGTAAGAGGCATTGTAAGAGGTATTACAGTACCCCTAGGAATGAGTACTCCCAATTCTGGTTTAGCTACTCGTTTTCATTTTGAGGTCACCAAAGGCATCTTCTTCTTCCAGGCATGATGCACGTCATGGACACTGTTTAGCTGCCCCAATACCCCCTCACCAGAAAATACTATGACATCCAACTGAGCAGTCCCCTGGTGCTGTGGACTGTATGTAGTGTTTCATTGGATTACAGACAGGGTGTCCAATATGGGCTGCTGCCATATTGTTACCATCAGTGCATATGGACATTGTCATGACTGGGGCAGGGCTAGACAGCTTTTTGGACTTATAATGGGTATTATTATAATTATTATGGGCTGCAAGTTCAGCAGCTATACTTCAATTCAAATTGTATTAGTTTTGCGCATTTTCACAACATTTCATTGCCCTAAAGGCCTTTACATTATCCCTGCCCAAAGCCACCAGTCAGCAAGCCAGAGGCAAAAGTGGCAAGGAAAAACTCCCTAGAAGGAAGAAACCTTTGGAGGAAGCAGATTCAAAGGGGGAGCCCAACCTCCAGGGGCTGGTTGTCACGTTCACAAACATCATTCACAAAGGTGTTATGCTTCGCTATGGCATTTTAAATGTTAAATGTAAGATTCAATAGGGTTAAATGTAATATTTCAAGTATAAACAGGAAAGCCATTTACTGTAAATGCATTTTCCTTCTCACAATTACTACCCAAGACCAGTTTCAAGGGAATCTCCATTTCATCTCTATTATTAAGTGGTGAATTTTCCTCTCTAAGTTCCCTGCACAAAGATTCAATTATTTGTATTAACGTAAACTCTTCTTGTCAGGCATAATGATTTCCTGGGCTGGGTCACTATTAGCTTGCAATTACATATCATTTTCATCCCATAACTTTGGGAAATAGAATGTGGAATGAACACGGATTTAAATGTACCAAGCTATGTGGATTAGTCTAACATTTGTTTTTGTATGATTGTAGATTTTATCTGTGTGTCAATCAATGAATGAATCTTCCATATAGTGTTTAATTGAAACCATTCCCCGAAACTTTCAACTGAAAGCATTTATTGATAAATAAATAACGTGTATCTTAGACAGAACAAAGGATTTTGTATGCTTTCATTATGTTATTTCAGTGAAGGTCATTTCTTTATTTATACATCTGGCAATCAGAAACAGGACAAGAGAAGACAAACAGGTCACATGTTGGTATTCCAGACTGAAGTATTTGAAATAAAAAAACGTGGTTTTCACATTTTGTTAATGATGCATAAAACATCAATGTAAACTGGCATTTTCCTATGCTTATGAATGAAACCACACCCTGTGAAAAGCTTTAAGGCTTTGAATTTCACACCAGAAGACTTCCATTAGCTGGGGTTTCAATTTCACACGTAAGTAACTATGCACTTCAATAAATGATCAGGATGAACATGGGCTCCTGTTGAAGGCCACTTCTTTACTGAACATAATGTGGCAAAGCCCCTACTATCGAGATGTAATACCCCTGCTGCTTTTTCCATTTTTCTGCAGGAGATGGGAAAAGCGGAAGAGTAGATCTGCACAGCGGTTCCCGACATAAAACAGCTCCATGGCAGAGTTCTTGAAACTCGTGAAATTTGAATCATTCAATTGCCACTGTACCGGACTGGCATCCCACCTCGAGCGTTCCCTGCTGGCCGCCCTGTGCTTCTTGGGATGGGCTTCCAGCTCAGCCTGTGCTGGATAAGTGGCAAAGGGTGACGGGAGACTGGATGGGAACGCAAATCTGAAACTGAAAGTAGGGTTAGTGGAAACGCAGTGAAGACGCAGCCCTTCCTGCAAGCCTGGGCATTTTGTTATGAGCTTCGTAGGAAACCCGTGTTTAGGCAAACTCAGTAGACTCGGTATGGGAAAGGTATAATGACAGATGATTTATTTGGCTATCTCCTTGTTCATAGTGGAGTGTCATGCAGCTTATTACTATAGCCAGTGAGAACCTATTTTGCACAGAAAATTGCCCTAATTTTCAAATTTGTCAGAAGAATGTACCAAAACATGTGTGGGAAATGGATAGGTGAACTCTGAGTTGGCTATATGACTGACGCTGAAAGGGAAGAGGAAGTTAGATGGAACCCATCTGGGGAGCTGCTACCACTTATGGCTAATGGTGTATCTTATGAAATGGCACAATCATAACTGTGGTGGGTCTCCGCTGTAATGCTGTTTAGATGGAAGATCAATAGGTCTTTCACTGAGGATCGCAGCTGAGGTTGCTGGACCGGGCTCTGGTCGTAGTGATGCAGGGAGAACTGCAGCTGTGTAGCTTGGCGGCAAATTGGTGGTGATTGCGTCTGGACATTCCATAACTTCAGTAAATCTTTCCAAATACAGACAGTGCTATTTACCAGATAAGATACACATTGTTCCCACCTAAGCCATGCTAACTTACCTCAGCTACTGACTGATGTTTTCCCCTTTGTTTACATGTGCGTATTGTGCCGTGTCATTTGCTAAACTTGGGTGGAGATTTTTGTAGGGACTCATCCAGGAATTGTGGTCTGAGGCATGGAAAAAATGTGTTGCACTCCTCCTTTTTCCAGGTTAATCTAATAAAAGTTTTTTTTTAACACTGTAACCTTGTGTTTTTTTTATTGGGGATCCGTGAATATACAGAAAGATCTCAAAGTAGCAAATTATTATTTAGGTGTGTTTTGTTTCCATGCCCCTTAAGGTCTCACAGAAACATTTATTTAGTTCTATGGGCTGGTCTGCTGGTAGCTTGCCTGTGCTGTTTAATTTCTAGGTTAATGCATCTCACCTGCCGAAGCCATCAATGAAGTCCAGCGCGGCCTAAAAGGGGGTGGAGTGGGTTTTTTTTGGCATTCGCCCAGAGAGAGCACGGGGCAACCACCACCTGAGAGTCTGGCTGCACTGGCCTGTAGTTTTCTTTCAGTGTTCTTTAAGTTCAATAAACCCCCCAGACGCGAAACTGAACTTGTCTTGTCTCCTTGATGTAACGGTTGGTGTGCCCAGCCGTAACAAGGTTGAAATGATAATAAAAATAAACAATCCCTTTTCAATGCTCTTCAAATTGACAAAAGTTATCATTATAAAAATATTCCTGGAATCTCAATAAACTGACAATATACTAGTGGCAGCACTTCAGTTACGAACCTGGTCACTCACTAGTCAGTTACGTTTTCACATCTGTTTCTTAGTTTCTTATGGGGAATGTTGGGAGAACATGTCCCCACCAGAAATGACTTGCTACTGGTTTGTGAGTTCCTTCAATAGCATGATTAATGTGTCGAGTATTGGTAGGCAGTTGGGCAAATACATGGGCAGTTAAGCAAATTGATGGGCAGAACACTGCAGAACAGCGGCCAGGTCACTACATGATACTGGGGGAAGAAAACATCTCCTTCCTCGATACTCAAAAACACTCCAAAATGCCTCAATAATATTAATATTAATGTCACTTTCATGTTCATCAAACCACTCTGTCATCTGTCTTGCTGAGTGGATTGGTGCATTATCATCCTTATACATGGCACTGTCTTCAGGATACAATGGTATGAACCATTGGGTGAACATGCACCATCTATAACAAGTAGTGGGCCTAGGGAATGCCATGATACTGCAGCCCAAACCATCACTGATCCACCCCCGTGCTGTATGCTGGATAGACAGAGGTCCAGGTGGTAAGCCTCTTTGAGGCTTCTCCACACCACAGCTCTCCTGGATGTGGGAAAGGCAGTGAATGAGGACTCATCGGAGAACAATGCATGTTTCACATTGTCCATAGCCCAAGATCTGCACTGATAGCACCACTGAACAGATGCTTCAACACACTGGCACAGATGACCAAAGGTCTGGCTCGAGGTGCACATTTAATTCTGCAGTGAGTAGGGCAGCTGTGCTTTTATATTTGTTGGATATAATCCGGGTTAATACCTGGAAAGAGACATTTGTTTTCCCAGTTTATTATTTATAGCTTTTTCCTCCAGAAAAACGACATCAGCTTTCTTGTTTACGCAATACGGCAAGCCCATGGGTGACACTATGACATCACACAGGATTTGGGGCTTTAGTTCTGCCTGTAGTTCTGAATCGTTTTGTATGTGTATCCTCCATGTGTTCCTATGGGTTTTTGCAAGCTGGGGGTTCAGAAGCACTAACTGAGTTGTCAAATTGTCAATAGGTGTTTTTACTATGCCATGGTACTGTCCTGGGTTGTTCCCTGCCTTGTGCCTGTAGCGCACCATTCTGGATGTTTCATGCTAAGAAAAACAATGAGTAATTTATAAGGATCTTTTAAGACTAAAAAATTCTGGCCGACTCATCCAATTGTTGCTCCAAAGTGAATTATGAATTTCAGTTGTTTGCTCTTCACATTGAATTCTTCTTATCGTATAAAAGCTTTAGCCAAAACCTAAACTCATAACACATTTGCTATAATAATAATTTATAGTATACTATAGTATGAACCAGACCAATAAACCACAGCATCTCTCATAAGATGCAAGTCAACAGATTTTATGGACTTAACATTATGTACAATTACCTTTTTCCCTAGTAAAAATACATGCACTGGCTAAATGAAGTAATTAATTAATTTTCACCTTGAGAACTTTACAGGTGAGTGAATCAATGCTTCAGTAGCTTTGGTAGAGAGGAAAAAAAATCCACTGAGACAGCCTGGAGCACAGGAACTACAGAATAAATGATGGACCTGTTTCCAGGTACTTCAAGTATAGTGGGATGTGTTTAGTGTAGCATGTTTGCATCATAGCATTATATACTGTATATAAATTTTATGTTATCGTCAGCTTGGTGAAAGACTTCTGTTGTTTCATGCTCAACTACCATTGAAAATATTGGGTCTTCTGTTTTGTGGTAACATCAAACAGGGTCCTCAGACAGATCATTTCAGGTCTGTATCCAATTACCATCAACAATATTTGGCATTATGAAAGTGTGCAATTGACTGAAATCACTATTGAATCAATTTCTGAAACTCAGGGATGACGTCTGACGTCTGCAAGACTCCTACCACGTTTAATAATCCTGTCAGGAGTGTTCAGTTCTTGAGATTATATATACATGTTGCATTTGTTAGGTCATATCACAACAGACTGCTAATATTTGGGATAGTGATGTAACCACTAGACACCATTTGAAGATTCTGGGCTCATTCAGTTTGGACTGCTGGATGGTTCTAGTAAAAAATAAATGCAAGTTTCAGAGTCTGTGCTGATTTCAGACATGAGACTCTAACATGAAAGACTCTGTTATCAAAGTGGATGTCCTGCATCAGGAGACATTTTTGCTTAAATGTGTCAGGGCTGTCTCACCTAATTCTATTTTACAGGGATTTGTTAGGCAGAAAACCAGACTGATGTATTTAAGCAAGCCTCACAGTCTTGGATCACCAGCAAGACTTTGCCCAGTTGATGGATGGGCAGGGAAGAATTTGCACATCTAAAATAAATAAAACCATGCCAATCATTCAAAGCATGTTTCCTTTTCATGGAAGAAATCACACCAAACCACTCTTCCGAGAAAATCGATCTTTGCGTTGCCCTCTCTCTCCCTCTCTTTGTAAATAGTGGTGTGATCTAATGGATACTGTGGGCAGGCCTGCTGATTGCGGGTGAAGTTAGCTCCTGCTTAGATTCCCGACTGCTTTCATCTGTTGCCTGATGGCCTTGTACACATATGGAGTGTATAAAGTGAACGATGAGCAGTGTGGATGGCAAACATTCTTTACTGTTGAACCTTTTCTTCTGCTTCTGTCAGCTTTCTGCTATGTGGTCAAACAGTAAATACAACACAATTCATAGAACAGATGTTCATCTATATCCTAAAAAAGCACAATGTGGTCGGCTTAACAGAAAGTGCCCCAACAGGAATGTGAAGTTTGACTTTATTTGTATGTGGGTTTCCCCGTGTTTGAATGAGTCTCCTTTGGGTACTCTGGTTTTCCCCTGCAGTCCAAAGACATATAAGTTAGGTGCATGGGTATCTTTGCACTTAGTGTGTGTGTGTATACCCTGAGTATGCCTTAGAGCAGGGGTGGGCAATCTTATCCGCAAAGGGCCAGTGTGTATGCAGGTTTTCGCTGGCTGAAGAATTCTCACACCCATGGGTCTGAACAGCTGACCTTAGGGTTATCCCGAAAATCCCTTTACGGATAAGATTGCCCACCCCTGCCTTAGAGTCATGTCCACTATATCCCATGCCTTCTACCCTGTACCCCCTAAGATATGCTCCAAACTCTGTGGCATAACCCTGTTGGATTAGCAATTAGGAAAATGGATATACTTTTGAGAAATGTTTTTGTTGTTCAAGCTGCTATTTTAATCTTTTGTCCAGCAATAACAATGCAATTCACATGACTAGAAAAAACTGATGCCATGAACGCTTTACACATAGTGGTAAACCCCTGCTGCCATGGCAGTCAAAGGCCAACAAATCTCATGTTTTGTAAAATGGCTGCAACTGAAATGTTTTTTTTTTTAAATCTGGTCTAGTGCAGCTTTCAGAAAGACATTCTGCAAACCACAGAAGACTATAAAATGGCTACAAAACTGTATTTTGACAGGGTATTTTGGAAATAAATTGCTCCCCTGTCAATAGCTGAATAGCTGCATTATGTTCGCAGCTCTTTCATTTAGTCTCAGAAGTGTCGATTAAATTCAAACATAACACTTTGTTGGCAGTCAGTTCATCATCACAGCCATACAACAAATCTAACTGAACAGATTCTCCTGTTAAAACCCATATTTCTACATCGTTTAAAACAAAACAACAGTGAAAATCATTACATTGTTCAGAGATATGCAGTTCTGGAAGCACCCTGGGATATAGATGTAATGCTAAAATGTAAAACAGACTTTACAGAAGCAAAATGAACTAACTGGCTTCACCAGAAGACCTTTTCCAGACAGTCATCACAACTGTGGTTCATGACATCCTTGTCTTGTCTGTTCCTGGAACCAGCATCAACCAACCGTCCACAAAAGAATCTGTCAAGTACAGTTTTCTAGAAAATGAACAGGTACCCCAACTAACAGAAATCCCAGATGCATATATTCATATAGAGTCATATTGGCTTCCTGTAGCTGCACGCATCAGAATCAAAATACTGATACTCGCTTACAAACCAAAAATGGTCCAGCACCCTCCTACCTAAACGATCACACCCCGCACTACACCACACTCTCTCCGATCCTCTAGCCCTGCTGAACTGGTCCCACCATCTTTCAAACCTCAAGGAGGACATGCATCTAGGCTCTTCTCTGTCTTGGCACTTATGTGGTAGATTGAACTTCACTTCCTCTAGATGTCCAAACAGTCATTGGGTGTCTTCAAATGACAACTAAAGACCTACCTTTTCAAGAAAAACTTGGTTTAGCACTTCAGGTAATATACTCTTAAAGTTTTTTGATGGATGGCATACCTAGCCCTGGTTCAACTGAACCAGTATCAGAATGTATTCACTGATGAAGACTTCTGAGCACTTATGTAAGTCACTCTGGCTAAGGGTCTCTGTCAAATGCTGTAAATGTATTTTTTTTATTTGCTTTAAAATAAGTAACCTGAATCAGGCCATTCACTGTACAGTGGACACAGACTTGTGCATCCAAATACCTTTATATAATACCAAGAATCATAAAGCAAAAAATCCATAGCCACTAGCAAAAGACAGAGATTTTAATACTTTTAATTTTAATACAAATATGATGGCACAGGTGCCTTTGCAGGCATTAAACATTAAGAGCTGTGTGCTGGTAAAAATAAAAGTTGCTTTTCATCTGACCCTGGAAGGCTCTCCACAGAGATAAATTAACTTTACTATTTTAATAGGTGACAACAGAAAAAGGGCAATAGTCTGGATCCACCTGATAGTCGACATTCAACAGCAGCACCAGTTGTTGGCTGCTGGTCTGTGGGTGGAGGTGGTGAACGGCATTGTCATGCACTCAGATTGTTTTGTTCAACAGAGTCTGCAGTTTGTGGAATGGAAAGATGCAGGAATCTCACAGCAAATGCATTGGAAAAAGGTCTTCACCCTTCCTTTGTATTCATTACATCATTGTTTTGAGATGAGAGGAGTCCTTAGACAATAGAAATAAAACAGTGAATCATTCCAGATCTGGAGGAAAAGAAGATTGTAAAAACTACATGTAGACATAACTTATGGTGTTAATCAATACTTACTTCTTTCATGTAAAATATTGTGAGAGATTTGTTGTTTATCTTGGATATTATTAAGAAAATTCCTCACACCCTGTTGTAGCAGCTGTACGGGGCAGAGAAGATACTGAATTGAAGAATCAGTTGAGAAAGTGGACATAAGCAAGTACAGCGCAGGCTCAACTAAGACATGGAGTATATTTACTTGAGGTTTACATTAATATCTATCTATCTATCTATCTATCTAGCTAGCTAGCTAGCTATCTTTTATGACATCCCATTCAAGGAATCAATACAAGCAATATACTTTACATCACTCCATCCAATGCTTGCCATTCTGCTTGGTGATGTGAGGCTTGTTGTCAAGCACATTGGTCAGATGATTTCCACGAGGACCCGGAAGTAGATGATCATCACCCGGGAGATAAATAGAGGAGCACTTGAGAAATGACCCATGCCCTTTCCTGTCATCATCAACGGAACCAGTCTTTGGTTTTATCTCTTCAATTATGTGTACGTTTAGAACGTGGATTCTGGTGGGAATCTCTAATCTTTATTTAAAGAGCATTCTTAGATTAATTGCGTGGTTATCCTACCTCTTCGCGTAAACTCCGCGTCTGGGTTACCATCCACGCTACACGGGCTATCCACTGACACCAGTTCATTCCAGTGTTTTCTGCCCAAACTCCTGACAGAATGACTGAGCCGAACACGGTTAACCCAGTGGAGTCAATTTCATTGACCAGACTTATGCCAAACAACTGGGGGTGGAGCTAGATGCATTATCCCAGTCGATTCAGATTACTGCAGTCGACCCCTCACCACCAGTCTCATCACCCACCAGACTCAACCCGTCGCTCTCACTATCGACAAGCACCACGAGACCATCCAGTACCGGCCACCCATCATTCTTGGACACCCGTAGCTCCTTCAGCACGACCCCCTCATTTCCTGAACCCAACACCGGATTCTGCAATGGTGCCCAACCTTCTCTGAACTTTGTCTACAGGCAATGACTGGGACTCACCCCCTTCCTCTGAAGAACACCTCCCTGGACGCCCTCTCTGGTGCCACCCACTTCACCAAGTAGGACCTCTGGAGTGCCTACAACTTGGTGCGCATCAGTGAGGGTGATGAGTGGGAGACAACATTCATCCCTCCCACTGGTCACTTTGAGAGTGTGGTAATGCCCTTCGGCCTATGCAATGCTCCCACAGCCTTCCAACAGTTTATTAACAATGTTCTGTGGGACATGCTAGATCATTGGGCATTTGTCTACTTGGATGACATTCTTATCTACTCTCGCACACTGGAATAATAATAAAAGTGAAACTTTCTCATCACTATTATGTTCCATGTTTGTAGTCGGTCAGTGTAAACACAAGCAGGACATGTGCTCTTGTTTGTAGGAGTTAAATTGGGCATTTTCTTTATCCAGTAACAACTGCCGGATTACCATATTTTTCATCATGAATAGCCTGATTTGTGAATGGGTGGCGAACAGCGCTGCTTCGAGTCTGACACTCTTCTACTTTTTATTCTCCTTGCAAAGCTCTAAATGTATATTTCTTTTATTCCTATATATATTTCAAAAGCAGACCGTTCAAGGTTTCTGGGGGTGTTTTTAAAATGTTGCTATGACAAAAACTGTTTTTTTAAAAAGTTTAGTTTTTTAAACGGTTTGGGTAGATTTCTGTTTCCTCCCACCAGCGGGATGGCCGACTCCAGAGGGTTAAGCAGCTACAGCGTTTTCTGGGGTTTGCCAATTTCGATCGACCTCCTCAAGGAGATGCACCCAGGGTCGGACGCCTACCTTGTGGAGGAGGTCCGGGACAATCTGCTGCAGCTGAGGAGCGGGGCTGCAGTGTTCGCCCCGGACACCGTGTCCGCCTCCACACTCCTGCCCGCAGCGCGTCTGACGTCAGACGCCGCCGAAAAGCTGCCAACGCCGGCAGCTCACCTCTTCCAGGGATCACGCCTGGCCCTTAAAGGGGCCAGGTCTGTGGAGGACTCCATTCTGCGGGTTCCCCGGAAGCCTGCGCCTGCAGCCCCACCTGCAGCCCCGTCTGCGCCTGCAGCCCCGTCTGTTCCCGCAGTCCCGTCTGCGCCAGTTCCTGTTCCCGCAGTCCCGCCTGCGCCAGTTCCTGTTCCCGCAGTCCCGTCTGCGCCAGTTCCTGTTCCCGCAGTCCCGCCTGCGCCAGTTCCTGTTCCC
>JAODKL010000036.1:13317433-13331077 GCA_026780765.1 Petrocephalus schoutedeni | reverse complement strand
GGCGCCTGCGGTTCCTCCGGCTCCTGCTCGACTGTCGCCTGTGGGTCCCCCTCCGACGGCTCGTCGGTCACCCTCGGTCCTGACTCTGGCAGCTTGTCGGTCGCCTGTGGCGTCCCCCCTCCAACCTCCTCGGTCGGCGGCGCCTTCGCCGGCTTTTGCTGCGTGGTCGCCTGCTGCGGCTGTGCCTCCCTAGCCCGTGGAGGCTCCCTCGGTCTCCTCGTTCTCCCCCGCCCCCTGCTTTTGTGCCCCCTGGTTTTGTTCCTCCTGCCTATGTGCCCCCTGCGTCTGCTTCCGTTCCCTTTGTTCGTCCAGTGTTCCCTCCCGGTTCCTCTGTACCCCCGGTGGTTGCTTCCCCTGTGTCCCCTGTTTTGCTGCCCCTGTGTTTCTTGGCCCTGGCCGTGGTGTGTCGGTTGTTGTCCGTGTTGCTCCTGTTGTGCCTGTTTTGTGTTTCTGTCCTGTTCCCTGTGCCCCATTGATGTTTTGTGCTTTGTTTCCCAGTGTTGTCCCTTCGCCCGCTCTTGGCACGCCCGGTGCGCGTGCCTTTGGGGGGGGTTCTATCATGATCTCCCATCCGGTCCTCCTGTGTGCCACGCCCCTCGCTGCCCTCGTGTGGAATCCTAGCGTCTGCCCCAGCCGTGTCTTATTTGATCATTAGTGTTGTGTATATTAGTCCGCGTTCAAGTCTGTTTCCCTAGTCCGGTCATTAAAGTTACATGTGTTTCCTTACATGTTCTATTTTGGAGTCTTTTCTGCTCCGCCTGTTCGCCCGTTCGCCACATACGTGACACAGCTGAGCTGATATTAGAGCATGTAGTCCGCTTCCATGGGTTCCCCAGGGACATCGTCTCGGACAGAGGGCCGCAGTTCACCGCCAGATTCTAGAAGGCCTTCAGTCATCTGATTGACTCCACCTGTAGTCTTTCACCCAGTTACCACAAACCAACAATCAGATGGAGTGGACCAACCAACAACTGGAGCGCTACCTTAGATGCTTTGTCGCAGATAGGCAGTGCTCCTGGGCCCGCTGCCTCATCTGGGCTCTCGCATAACATGCACACCTCATCTGCCACCGGTCTCAGCCCATTTGAGGTATGCCATTGTTTCCAACCTCCCATATCCGATCATCAAGAACTGGAGGTTGCTGTACCGTCGGCCCAACAGTTGGTCCACCAGTGGCAAGTAACCACTCTGGACTCTAGCTCGTTCAGCTATGCAGAAGGCTAACCACCAATACTCAGCAGTTCATCCATTTTTTCCACATACCCCAGCTCAAGCCCTTCATCACCTCCCCCTTGGTCCTCGATGCTCGTCTTGGGGCTGAGGTAGCTCATAGATTGGGAGGATTATGGCCCCGAGGCGTGCTCGTGGATTCCGGGCTGGTTCGTTCTCGATCCTTTATTGGTGCGGGACGACCATCATTAGGTGTCCTCCCAGCTTGGGCCATCTGGTGCCGGTCCTGGAGGGGGAGTACTGTCATGCACACCGGTCAGTCGATCGCCATGAAATCCCGGAAGTAGACGATCGTCCAGGAGATAAATAGAGGAGCACTTCATTCACTCACCGCTCAGTCATTGAGAAAAGACCCATGCCATCTTCTATATCCATCATTGGTACTGTGAGTACTCCAGTCTTTGGCTCTGTCTTTTCGATTTTGTGTGTGTTTAGTACGCGGATTCCAGTGGGAATCTCTACTCTTTATTTAAAGAGCGTTTTTAGATTAATCACGTGCTTATCCTACCTCTTAATGTAAACTCCGCGTCTGGGTTACCATCCATGCTACACGGGCCATCCGCTGACGCGAATTCATTCCAGTGTTTTCTGCCCGAACCAGTTTTCTGCTTATTGAAAGTTGGCATCCTATGACAGTACCACGCTCGCTGACCTCTTCAGAATGACTCATACTTTCACAAATGTTTGTAACCCAGCCTGCATGGCTAGGTGCTTGATTTTGCACACCTGTGGCAATGGGTCTGAAAAACACCTGAATTCAGAGGCGTGTCCCAATACTTTTGTCCATACACCTAGGACTTAGTTGGACAAGTACAAAACAAATGTAATGATACCCTAACACAGAAAATGTATTGAATGCAAAGAGCATATTTCATAGAATCTAACAGCATCTAACCTTTCAAGTTAATCTCTTCAGCTTACTTTCATACTCAACAATCACATTTATTTGTGGTTCGGTGGGTACCACAACTTCGCACTTTAATATTTTTTAGGGGTCCAATCATGCTGCGTTGAGCCCCTATGATATTTGTCTTTCCTTGCTTTTATTAATAGTGTTCTGGGTTTGATAAAGCAAATTTACAGCTTATCTGCATATATGTGTCATTAAGTTGGCAATAGAAACTAGATAATGAAACAGTCGAGGCTTCAAGAGACTAAAAGAAAAAGATAAAGATAAATTATATATCTCAGTTAGAGAGCAACTGTCCAAACATGAGCGCTTACGAGACATATAACACTTGACATAAGTGTAAAATGTCTCACGGCTGATGTACAGGGCTATGTTTCAAACTTCTGAATTATTATTGGAATCCCAAGGAAGCACCAGGGCCAAAAGAGCAAGGCTTTCAAGTTTGAGACTGTCTTTGTCTGTGGCAGTGGTAGAAGGCTGTGATAGTCTTAGAGGTTAATTCCATGCCAGATGTGAGTCTAACAATTTTCTTTGGAAATTATTCAGTGTGAAATTCTTCTGAAGGTATCTTTTGTACCTTTCGATGAAGCTTGAAAATTGTTTTGTATTATTTATACTTCAGCTGCAACAAATTAATATACGAAGAATGTTCAAAATCTGGTAATGTCCTTGGGTCGATCTTAAGCCAAGTAACAGTTGTCTGGCTGGTATGCCTGAAACGTATTTCCTGTTTAAGTAAATAAAAAAAAAACAATCTTGGCATCTCATGGGATGGAGCCATATATTTTTGCCTTTAATAATTCTTTGTTATATGTTACTTAAATTTAAGATTACACTTGTGTCTTTGGAAACTCTTGTCTTCTGGTGTCATGTGTTTAAATTGACAGTCACTGAATAAATCAGCAACAGTTAATTTCTCTAGAAACAAATGACCTCCACACATGAGACAATTTAAAGTCTCCTGGAGCAAGACAGAAATCTTTAGCAGTACTATATCCATACTGTTGTTGGGTTAATTTAAAGATTAATTTAAAGATTAATTTAAAGATTTCTCGTGGCAAGCAAACATAGCAGCGTATGTACCACAGTATGTTGGCGCGTTGCCAGGATGTACAAATCTCCCGCCCCATGAGATGCCTCACTCTTGCCGGAGTTCAGCTGTCTCGGTGTTAGAGCGTGTATCTTTTTCTGTGTTTTTTGGTGTTTCAAAGCCCGTCTCGACTTATGATATTTTCAAGTTGCGATGGGGTCATCGGAGTGCATCTCCATCGGAAGTCGGAGGCTACCTGTATATTTTTTAGTGAGGTTAATTGGAGTTACCAAAATGCCCATAGGTGTGAATGGTGTGTGTGTATGGGTGCCCTGTCATGGGTTGGCACCCCATCCTGGGTTGTTCCCTGCCTTGCCCCCTTAGCCTCCGGGATAGACTCCGGACCCCTCTGACCCTGAATTTGACAAGTGGTAACAGAAAATGAATGGGTGGATGGGTGTTTGGTGACCATCCTGGTTTGCTTGAAGTGGACCTGGAATTTCCGTCTCATATAGATGCTCTTTGAAGACATCCAGACAGGTGTCTCCTCATACTTCATCCTCATCTCAGGCCCATCTGGTATGTTTGAGGCTCAGATTAAACACAGGGCTGTTAGAATCTCCTCTGACTCTGACCATCATGTTGAAATAAGGATTAGTGATAAAGGTTCATCCAATTCTGAAAGATAACCCTGCCTTACAGTACATGCACAACCCAATGTGACCTGGACAGCATCAATTGCACACAAACTTGAATTCTTTTGGGGTTATTCTGATATACCATATGCTGCACATGCTGAATTGTTTTAACCTGATGCAATTCTAAAAATTAAAAGTGAAATATTGAGTAAGAACTGATGGAAATCATACAGGTCGTGTCTGCAAACTGCAAGAATAAGTTGTTGTTACTGTAAGAAATGGGGCACTATGAGCCCAGCAATAGCTGTCCAGAGTAAAGAAACTTGGAAAGGGCATAAACACACTTCTGTCCAGAGGTGGATAGGTTAAGTCCAGAAAGTAAAAATCCACCCCAAGATTTTGTTACAACCGACCAATTGTGTACATAAAGGTGCAGTCAGAGAGTACTCAACTGGTTGGTTGAAACAAAATATTGGTGTGGAGTTTTACTTCTGGACCTGAACTTTCCACAACTGCTTTTGTTACTAACAGATTTTCACAGGAACACACCACTTCCTCTTGGCTGTTCCCATAGTTCTTATAGAGCATCACTACATCCATATGAGTGTTTATTTTACTTGCTAAATGGCTGTTTAGGTTGTATTTAATCTTTCAAGTACCTTTGATGATAATGCCAGAATGATTCATAGTATCGTGTCTTTCTCATCACTTTTACTGTAGTATGAGCCTGAAGGAAATACTTTTACTAACAAAAAAGATTTTGTCTCTTGTTTCCTGACATGCACACAGCACATGGCAAGCACATGGTCTGTCTTCTTAAACCCATGTACTTTTACTAATAATTTTAACTTTCTCTTAAAAATTCTTACCCCCCACTGCTCTGTGACAGATAAGGCGTTCAAAGTTGGACGGATGGATTATCCAGAGTTCAGCTGCTCAAATTAACAGTAACTAAGACATGGAAGATTTATTTGGTCAATACAAGGACTTCATATAAAAAAAAAAGATAACACGTATTACATTTAGTAGCATTAAACCAGACAAATTGGGTTTAAAAAATAATAACACTAATGATGGCACAGATGCGGAGTGTCTACTAAGTTTCCCAGTGTGGCATTTTTAAAGCATTTTTGGGTACCATAATAACAACCAAAATCCTTCAAAGATAAGTGTTACTGGTGTAAGGAATGCAACAGACAGAACTCATCTGAGGCTCTGGGAAGGTTTTGATTTGGGTCACAAACCAGTGGGAGGTAATGGACCAAGATGTGGAAATGTGCACATATCTATTGAAATGTTTGTTCCTCTTGTTAGTACAACAGATACGTTCATGGGGATTTTTCCCCTTTTCCCTTTAGTAAAACATTTATCTTTGTGAAAGAGGAACAGTTTTTATTGTTTTGAAGCAAACTTCTGAAAAGCCTTTTGTGACTGTTAAATGGTTGCCAGCACATATTTAATTAGTTACCAGGGTTTCAAGTCTGAGCTAACATGGAAGACATGTTTAGTGAGTATTCAACTACGTTTCCACAGATGCTTGTACTTTTCAAGGTCCTGAAGTAGGGTTTGGTAATGGTCTAGTGTCAGTACAATGCCAACACTTCTGCTTGGCTTTGTAAAACAAAGAATTCGTAATTTATGGCTGTTGGACAAATAAACAAACAAATCGATGGGTAGCATGTCTAACGTAGAGGATTGGGGGTTTATATTTGCTTGATGTTTGCATTTTCTCTCCGTGTCTTTCCTGTTTTTCATGCATAGTCCAATACAAGGCCAAAGGTTTGGTTCCAGCACTGGTAGTGCCCAAATCAGCCCTGATGCCCCAGCCTTCCTCATCACAGAGTACTCCCACAATATGTTCCTACCCTCCACACCCAAATCTACGCTCTTGGTCCAATAAATACAATAAATTGGGACTTTGCTAATTTGCCTTCCTCTGCTCTCTGGGTCTGGTTCCTCCCAAGGTTTCTTTGCACTCAGGAGTTTTTCCTTGTTACTGTCACCTCCGGCTTGCTCTCTGTGGGCACTGGCCAGGAATAGTGTAAAGTGCTTTGAGACAATGTAATATTGCGAATGTGTGGTACATAGATAAAATTGAATGGAACTGAACGGAATAACCTGCGGCTAGACAAACTGATGTTTCCAAATTGCTCAAACTGCGTGGCGGTGTATGTACCCTGCAGTGGGGGCAACAGCCCATCATGGGACACACACGCATCATCTAAACCCATGTATGTACCTACGGACAAGGTCTAACCACTGTTCCGAAATGCTGCTTCCTGAGACATTTCGGCGACAGTGAAATTGCTGCAATGACTCTGAAGCTCAGGTGACACTCAAGACACACTCGTTAAATGTCTGGTTCCTGGGCATCCATCTTATACAGTTATTTCTTATTCGTGTAAATCAGGGGTCTCAAACTCCAGTCCTGGAGGGCCGGAGTCCTGTGTAGCTTAATTCTTTCCCTGTTCCATCACAAATGATTGAGCTCAAGAGCTGGGTGCTAATTAGGACAGTGAGTTAAATCAGGTGTGTTAAATGAGGGTAAACCCAAAAATGTGCAGGGCTCCTGCCCTCCAGGTCTGGAGTTTGAGACCTCTGATGTAAACAAATTGAATAATACTTTGCACATTCTTGGAATTCAATAAATTGAAATAAATATTTCAATAAATATGTCAGTGAACCCAGGCTGACCCAGCCTGTTCCAAAATTAACCATGATATATTTCTGCAAATTTATGCATATGATTACCGCTCATCTGCATTTTTACGTATGAATATAAAGATAGGATATGGCCCATTAAAAAGTTCACGTCCGGTTAGCTAATCTCTAGTAACACCTTTATTGCCAAGTTCAATTTACATATGTTCCCTGTGGCCAACCACATAACATTCTCTGTTGCATGTCTGTTCTGTTGGATCTTTCCTCTACCTTGAATGATTCTTCTAGCTTGCATGCACTGCATGTTTGAGAACTCCAGACAGATTTCCAATAATATTGAAGTCTGGGAACTGCGACAGCCATTTCAAAATCATCACCTTTTTTTTGTAAGTACTTCATGGTTGATTTCGAGGTATGTTTTGAATCATAGCCTTGTTTAAATATCCAGTCTGTTTTCAATGTCTGCAGACATTTGTTTCTAAAACTTGAATCCATTTATTCTTAAACTTGCGCAGTATTTACTGTGCCACTGGGCTGCCAACCTCAAAAAAATGACATATCCATCCAGTGTGCCTTGCTGATGAAAGTGTGTTCTTTCCATTAAATGGTTTGCACCCTTCCCTCCAAATGTATGATAGCGATTTGCTACATTTTTGCCTTTTATCGCCTATCTTGACAAAGGCCAAAGACAGATTGCGATTCTCAACATGCTTACAATAGTGTCTTCATTGCACACCCACTTGCTTTCATTTAATTAAATATATTAGAGGCTATGCAACAAAATAAATCACTGGATAGTTTGTATTTAAAAAAAAACGCAAAAAAAAACATGCACAAAGAACATTAAAACTGAATGGCATCACAAAATATTTAAACTGTCACAACCTTAAATTTACACAGTACTATTGGGATTGTATGCGGACACAAATAGTACAAAGTAGATCATATCTTCTGTGTAAATGTTCAAAAAAGTTAAATTTTTTATTTCAATTTTTCCAAAACAAACTTTTCATTTACATGCTTTAAATGATTGCTTTTGAGATTATAGAAAGGACTTCCTTCTGAGTGCTTTAGCAGGCAGGACTCTTATGTTAGGAATGCTGAACTGTGGACCAACCAGCATCCAGTCTCAGCTACACAGCTCCTCAGATTCTTTGCAGTGATTTTTATAGATCTGCCCGTTATATGGCACATTTATAACATATTTTTCTTGGTCTTCCAGATGACGCCTTACAATTCTATTTAAGCCCCCATTATTTCTAATGTTTCTGACAGTTATACCCAAAATCTCCAATGGTTGAGGCAAAATGTTTTTGATAATCTGTGATTGGTTTGTGAAAGTCAATTTTCTTCATTCCCAGGGCTCAGACAGCTGTCCTGAGCAGTCCATCTTTATTTTTGGTGCAATACCAAAAACCAAACCAGGTTCACACCAAGAATTTTAAAAGCTGATTTTACTTTCCTGGACATTTAAGCATCTATAAATGAAGTAATAAGAGTCATGCAAAACAATATATTTTAACCTTTGTGTGTTCCTTCTTAAAATAATTTTAAATGTTCTTAATGACAATAATCAGTTATTACAAAATTTCCCTGTGCGGGATAAATAAGTTAAAAATTGATGGAAGTACAGAGTCTAGTTAGCTTCTGTTTTGTAGACATTTTGTACACATTTTACAACTTAACCATACAACTTAACCTTGTGCTGGCAAACGTGATGCTGCATTTGCTCTGCAAGTAAGGGCACTGGTCTTACTCGGGACTGTCCCCCAAAAGTCCAGCAGATTCTTGGGCCTTTTCCCTTTCATCCCCCCATCCATGTTTGATTCCAGTCCGGGCAAATATCTGTGATTGCTTCCCAAAATTTAGTACCTTAAATCGCAGCACCAACAGAAAATCCAGAATTCAGCCCAGTGAATGCCTTTGTGGGCAGAAGGGCAATTCCAAAGGAGAACATGCCAGAGCAAGCACAGACACAGACAGTGCAAACAAGGCCGGCGTTCCACCTTAGGCCCAGAAAAAACATGTGACAGACTACTGCCCTGTAAAGATCAGGCACCCTCACCTAGACTTTGATGACTATGGCTTGACATTTAAGAGATTCCAGACAGTTGTTAAAATGTATGATTGAGTTATTAACTACGTTTCCTGTATTATTACATCCCTTTATGTTGGATTACCTTCAGTGATATTTTATTTTTCTGATTTTATACGTCTCAGGATAAAAGAAGGTACATTTGAATCTATCTCATAACCAACTTGAATATAATACTATGCTAGTGACTTAATGGGGGCTTTGGTCTTTGGCCTGCATTTAAAAATATTATTAGTGTTAAGGATCTTAGTACAAGGACACAGACTGAAAAAAAAAAAGAAAAAAAAAAAAATATATATATATATATATATTTTTTTTTTATATCGTTATTTTTCTCCATATGATAAAGGTAGGAGTGACTGACTGGCCACAGGCTCTCTTCCCCGTCCATTACATCAGGAAGTCAGGAGTTTAAACAGTGAGACTTATTTTCCACATGACGTGTGCGGTCCAGCAATGCACATGGTCTAAAGCTGACCTCTGCGTTTCTGTTCATATCTCAAATAATCAAAAGCCAAAGGGTCAGGAGGGAGATAGGCAATGGGACTGACAGCATACCTGTCTGTTTGCTCCTTTCCCCAGAGAGAAGTAGCTTCCAGGTGAGCATTTGCCGAGATTTGATTAATAGAGCTCATGTCGAAGTCTCCCAGTGTCACAGAGACTGAAAGTAAAGTTTGTCTGGCGTGCAGTGGAGCAGCTAGGGTGGGGGGGGGTGTGTGTTTCGTGAAGAAGCACTGGCTCCAAGCCCCTGCTCATGTGTTCTGATGCACGCAGTATTCTGGACACTTGGAGCTGTACTTAAAGCTGAATCCCTTACTGCCCAGATCCTAGCATGAAATAAAAAGTTATTTTCATTTTCACAGGATTTTTTGTATTTAGTGCCACATAATTTTTCTAAAAATTCCTTACTACGTTACAAGCAGTGAGGTCCTCTGTACTAAATCCATGCATGCATGCATGCACCCATCCATCCATCCACCCAGCATAGATGTCAGGGTTTGAGACCATTCCCATCGGGTTTTGGCAGTTCTGGTCCTAGACGATGTAATGCCATAGGTGAGCATCACCGCCAGCGCCCTCTGTCTGAGCCAAAGTGAAATTAGCTGGCAAGTCGGCATCCCCTCAGAAGTTGGCACCCTAGGTAGCCGCCTGTGTCGCCTATAGGATTGACTTGCCCCGGGCCCAGGCAGAGTGACGAGAGCTCTTTGCTGGTGGAGAAGTTGCAAGAGTTCTCTCCAAAGGAGCAGGAGATTGTGGCCAGCCTGTGGCCATTGGCCAGCCGTGAGCTCCGGCAGAACCCTCAGATAAGTTGATGGTGCTGGATGATATAGAGGCTTAGCTTGTCGGGGGGTCTGGCACAGTGGGAACACTTGCTTAAAATGCAGTGGGATCGAATCCAGAGGACCATTCCATAGATCTCTTCCTTTTCTTTGATATTTTCCTTTCTAATAAAGCCTGATCCTCCTTTACCTCTGACTAATCTCTCACCCCGTCACACTGTTATATTTCTAAAAGATGTGATGTATTTGTTAAGGCAAAGACTGAAATGAGCATTTTGGATACTAGCATATATGTGAATCTATAGCATCATAACAAGAAGTGATCTCAGAGGTACAGACTAGCCTTAATTTCAGACCATGGACATGGACTTACCTTGTAATGGATATGGTCAGACAAAGTGCATGTACAGTACACCTTACAAACTACCACAGCACAGGGTATACAACTGAGAAGGATCCGGTTCAGGCACAACATGTGACACTGTTATGTTTACAAAAATGATTGGGAATGGAAAAGCACTATACAGCCAGAAGTACCAAATTTGTTTTGTTCTTGATCCATAAATGAATCCAGTTCTGTGGTACTGATCCATTGTAATCAATTTTGTTGATATAACAATACTGTACTGTACTATGTATTGTATTGTACTATGTACTGTACTATCCTGATGACACAAATTAAATGTGTACTTACCAGATTATGTGCTTCTCTCAGATACGTACCCCAACAGTTACACTCTGTACTAGTGGGCAGGAGGAGGTTACACGGATGACAGATTAGCTCAGTCGTCGCATGTGTCTGTCCGACACTGTGGGCGAGTAAGAAGACCATGTGGGAGAACAGCTGTTTTTAATGCAGCAGATGCTGGGGAGGGCTATTCACAGAATCCTAACTCCTGACTCAGGAGGAGGATGATCTTAATGCTGCTCAGTGCCGTGCCATCGAATGTGAGATGATATTATGGGACATTTGGTGGATTGTGTGAAGGCCTGTGAGAAAAATTTGCAATTCAAACTTTTTGATTTTTGCTTGCAAATAGGGAAAGCGCAGTGGAGGAAAGCACTGGCTGTTGAGTCTGATTAGTACCCTGCAGAGAAGTCACAGAAGAGTCATGCTCAAAATCCCAGGAGTGGAAAGCTGTATCTTCCTCCACAGCACTGTTTTCTGTAGAATGAAGTTTTGAGAAATTAAACTAAAGCAAGATGATCTTTCACAGAATCTTACAACAAGTTCTTGTTATTGGACCATGCACCTGTTCCTAGCTGCCTTGCATTCTGCGTTAAAAACAATCGGCAAAGAACTATGAAAGTTGGAACAGCACCATGTTACAGTATCGAAGTATCGACAGAGTTCAAAGGAGCTTTCCTGAGGCTTCTTGTCTACAGGTTTTAAATCACAGCTGGAGGAACAGCTGAGACAAAAGAGACACAGGCTGGAGTAATGCATACTAAAGAAATATTTAGCTTGGCTGATGTTATTCAGATAAATTGAATTAAATTGAATGTGAGAATAAATGGAGGCCTGCCAGCAAAGTTTCACTAACTTAAAGATGGATCTAACCCAAACTGGAACGTGCAGACCTGTCACGTTTGCTCGGTCTCCATCCTGATACCCATGCTACGCTATGATACCTATTCTGATGGGACTTAAATCCAATAGCACCACTCAGTGAAATCTGAAAAGTCATATGTGCTTGTGGAAAATAAAAATGAATGTTAATATACGTTGATTTTGGGTCATAAAGATGTAAGGGATGTCAATAAGTTCAATGAACCTAAATGTACCTGTCTGACACGTTCTGACGACAGCAACCTCAATTCAGCCCTGTAGGCGAAAGGTCACAGGGGTGCCTAATGGACCACCACTCCACCCTATACAATTCTGGTAAAAATGTTGAACCGGTTCAAAAGAATGATTCATTCACAAATTGGACATAACTAGTATGGATGTTCTGAATCGGCATGTTGTCCTTGTCCTTTCGAGAGTTTTTCCAAGTACTTTGGTTTCCTCATATAAACTCTCACCCACAGCCTCTCCACAATATTTATTCTCTCTCCACCATAAAAGCTGATATTAAAACCCACATTTCCTACCAGTTTTACTCCCATTTTCAGACTGAAAATCTGTATTGTTTGCTTTAAATTGACCTTATTTTGTTTTGCTTAAAATGTTTATTTGCTATTGTAGTGTCAGGAACAAACGAGGGACGGGAGCCAGAAATGCGGAAAACAGAACAGAACCTTTGCTCAGGGAAGCAAAACAGGGAAGACAAAGGTGCCTCGCAGGGCCAAAACACAGGAGCTCAGGAACAGGAAAACAACAGGGGCTAACATCAATGACCGGACTGGGGAGCACAGGACCGGGAGGCAGTCTTATACAGGACTAACAAAGGGGCAAACAGGCAGCAGCTGGAGTGATCCACACGAGGGTTGAAACGAGAGGAGAGGCAAAGCAGGCAGCAGGTGTGGCTTGTTAGCCCTGTTAGGGTGAAACCGGGGGGTGGCAGGAAGGCAGAGCATGACAGCTATATTTTGTTTAAATTGTTTTCAATACAATTTTCTTGGTTTTCTTAAATATTTACAAGCAACATTGAGCTCTGGAAAGACATTATATAAATTAAATTTATTATTAATTTATTATTATTTTGTTTGTTAGTTAATTAACTACTTATGCATTTCTTGTAAATTGATGGATGGAAGTTTTACCAATGAAATTTCTTACCTGGATGTTAGAAACAAATGTTCTTAGTACCTGGCTCTAAGACTCCACTGTGCCTATACTGTATGTACGAAGGTTTACTCTTAAACAGCACATTGTATCCTGAGCTGCATGTTCTCCACACATAAAATGAAAAAAATAAAAAAATTCAGCTTCTCCTTCCCAGCAGGATTGTAGATTTGTAAAGCATCCTGGAACTCCACATGTCACGGTCTGCTCGTGTGATGCTTGTGTGCCACGCCCCCTTGTTCTCCATGTGTGTTTCCCTGATCATGCCCAGCTGCCTCATGTTTAGTCCTTGATGTCTTTCCCTATTTAGTCGGTCTGCGTCATGCTCCCAGGGTCAGTTATTGTGTGAATGTGTTTGTGTGTACGCACCGTTCATGGTTGTTGCCGCTACTTGTGTCTACCCGTCTTGTTCCATGTGAATAAACGCCTGATTACTTACAGCCTGCATCATGGGTCGTCGATCCCGCGGAAACCGTGACAGAATAACCGACCGCAACCAACGACCCAGTGGCTGTACACCGGAGATCTCCGTATGCTCCACTGCGTGCTTGGGAGACCCACTCCCGATCCTGGATCCGGCAGTGTTTGCCCCGGACACCGCTTCCGCTTCCCCGCACGCCGCTACAGCTCCTCCGTCCCCGGAGGATCCGGTGAAGGTTCAAGCGCCTGGGGCGGCTGCCCCTACGCCAATGCGGGCCGAAGAGTCTCTCTCATAACGTCGCAGCGCGCCTGTCTGTGCCTGCAGCTCCGCCTGCAGCCCCGTCTGCGCCTGCAGCTCCGTCTGCAGCCCCGTCTGCGCCAGTTCCTGCAACTCCACCTGCAGCCCCGTCTGTGCCAGTTCCTGCAGCCCTGTCTGCGCCAGTTCCTGCAGCCCCGCCTGCAGCCCCGTCTGCGCCAGTTCCTGCAGCCCCACCTGCAGCCCCATCTGCGCCAGTTCCTGCAGCCCCGCCTGCAGCCCCGTCTGCGCCGGTTCCTGCAGCCCCGTCTGCGCCAGTTCGGTCACCCTCGGGCCGGACTCCGGCAGCTTGTCGGTCGCCTGCGGTGTCCCCCCTCCAACCTCCTCGGTCGGCGA
>JAODKL010000036.1:13299307-13317333 GCA_026780765.1 Petrocephalus schoutedeni | reverse complement strand
CTGTCAGCTTCTGTCGGTGTTATTGCCTGTCTGCCTGTTCTGTGTGTCTGTTCTGTTCCCGGTCCCTCGTTGATGGTTCTTGTTCTTGTTTTCTGGTTGTTTTCTGGAAACCATGACACCACATCTTACAGCTTATTTTTTCATCCTGTTCAAGGCCCTTTAATACTTGTTCTAGGGGGAAAGATTCAACCTCCCAGGCATTTTTGATTCTTTTAATAGTGATCGTTTCACGAAACCTGTCATACATTGCCGGGTGACTTTTCCAGTACAAATAATCTATGGAATATTATCCATTTGCAGCATGCCAGTGCAGTTGATCCTCAGTGTTGTCAGTGGTGACTCTTTATAAAGCTTCCTAGTCACTGTTTTCCTGATTCATAAATCCAGACTTCCTCTGCTCACTCACAAAGATATAACCCCCTCTACAATTAATTTCATGCTTCTTTGCGCTTGACTGCTGACAAAAATTATAGCAACCAGACTTCCCGATCCCCAAGCAGTAGATGGCTACTAGGCACAAAAGAAACAATTAATCCACAATAAAGTTCTAAGTTGTTTCTGAGGGAGGAAATGTCCTTGTTTACACTCACTGCTTAACATTTTGAATTAAATGCACTGCATTGGCAAAGACAGCAGCTTTATGAGCACGTCTTTAAAAACTGACTCTCCTGAAGCGTTTCACTTGAATCCCTCATGCTACAGCCTAACAGTGTTCTGTGATGTGATTGTCTCAATACTTCCCATTGGTATAACCCAGCAAAAGAAAAACTGCAAAGTATCCCACATAAGAGTAAATGAATAATTTTATCATCTTAAAATTCCTTAGCTAACACTTGCTACTGGGTAATCATGAAAGATCATATAGTGGTAAATAATAGTAGTATTTTTGTCTATATCGAGATTACTTGGTATTATTATCTTGTAAATATGCACACAAAACAAAATACAACTTGATGATACTCATTAATTACTGCACAGGAAAATCAAGAAGGTATCTAAATGACTATAATTACGTGTTGTCAAGCTATTAATATCTACCCATTCACACACCCCCTGTGTCAGTGATGAATGATGTACCACTTTTCTATATAATATATGTTCACAAGCTTATTGCAAGTTTGATTAACTTTTTGAAAATAGGCAGATTTATGAATCAGGTAAATCAATAACAAACAATGAGAATGTAAGCGGCAGGACTTGGCCGAAATCAGCCAGCAGGTGAAAGCAGTTAGAATCCATGTGAAGGATGCATATTTGGGGCTGGTCTTTTCAGAGTTAATGACTATAACATGCCTGAAAGCGTGCTCCGGGAGGAGAGAGGCCTTGGCTGCTTCCAGCACCCCCCTGCTAAGCCAGCCTCATTTACAGATGGTGTGCAAATGTTTAACCGTGATGTGTTTATTGTGGCGCTCTCTTCCCTGACTGCCAGCACTCTAATACGCTCTTCAGGTGCTGCCTTTGGTATTTGCTCTCTGCTTTCCCTGTGTAAATCAGCCATCTCCTAACGGTATTCAGCAAAACAAGTCGTTCTGCTTTCCTTACCCGTACTGCCAAATTTCCCAGTCAAATTTTTTAATTTTTCTTCTTCTCAGTATAATGAACTATTATATATTTTCATAATATTTATTATTGCCATTTCCTCATATCTGAAAAATAAAGTGACCTATATGTGGCGATCATGTCGTTTTAGTTATTTCTCTGCTCCTGTGTTACTGAACCAGAGCGATTTCAGCACTGGCATGTCAGGAAGGTGCCTCTGGGAGTCCCATTCACCTGCTGCCTGACACGAAGCCCCATGCTGACTGCGGCTGCAAAATGATTGGCACCTAGATTCAGGATCCACCCCTAAGCAACCACGGATGGAAGCCACTGATTAGGAAAGAGTCCACAGGTGCAGCAAGAAAATCCTTCCAGATGCTAGGGAAATAATGGCCATGACCCTCAGCTGCCTTTCATTGTTTTAAAAACAGTTTTTTCTTCCCCCTTTAAGATGACAGACTAGGGGACCCTAACCTTGGCTACAACCCCTGTCCCTGGACTGTACCCCGGCGTGACCATACCTGCACCCAGGGCTAGTGTGGAAGACAGAAGTAAAGTAAGTGTCCATGACTCTCCCTCCCTGTCCTGGCCTACCATTACTTTTAATTTTCTTTCCACGCCGGCCAATCAGCCCTGGACTTTAGAATCCCCCACTATTCATTTTGCTGAGGGGGGATGTGGGTGCTCTACCTGCACCAGGAAAATACCTGATATTCCAGATCCTGCCTGCACCTCCCCCAGATGTTCCCCAACAGCTCTCCTGTGCCACCACCTCTCCCCAGGAGCCCTCAGTCTCTTCTTGAATCATCTCATCAGCTTCGTATAATAAAGACCAGCCTCTCCGGGCTGATCCTCATGAAGGATGAATTTCTTATGTCTGTTTGTCCTCACGCCACACTTGTTGAGAAAGTTTGATCCCTGTAATGAATGCACATGTTTTTAAAGAATATTCAGTGGGGGGTCATGGGAGTGTCAACCCTCATCAATAAGCATGTGATGCCACACTCTGTGCTGAAAATTCCCCCCCACACTGTAGCCATATCACGAAATGTAAAACAAAGCAAATTCCCTATGAACACCATATGATGGTAATAAATTATTTCATTATGAATTCTGCGGCTGTTCTTTCAAAGCTGGAACATAACTAGATCAAAAAAGAAAGGTCAGACAATAAGTCACCCTAAGCCAAAATGTTACATTTTTTGGAATTTCGATGGAATTGGGTGTTTAGCTCCTCACTCCTGTTTCCATCCTTCCATCCATCCATCCATCCAGCCATCCTTTTTCTGCATCCGCTTATCCTATTCAGGGTCACGGGGGGTCCAGAGGCCCCGGGCTTAAGGCAGGGAACAAGCCAGGCTGGGGCGCCGACAGAGCGCAGCGCACACACACCATTCACTCACAGGCGCACACCTCACTCCTGTTTCATGGGTGGAACTGGGGTTCTCAGTGCCTTCTATCCAACAGACTGTTGAGCTTGGCATCAGTTTTGTAGTATTTTCCCATTTCACAAACTGCAGCAAGGCTGCCTTTCAGTAGTATACTTTTACAACATTTTGCTTGGCGGAGAACCGCAGCCTTTGTCTGCACTCCAAACTAAAAGCAGGACAGATGAGTTCCTCCGTGAAATGATTAAAGTAAAATTGCGGCGCGGCCTTTGTCCTGACTTACCCCAGACAAGAGGTCAGACAAGAACCACAACAGAACTATACTGGCACCTTGTGGAGAACACCTGAAGTGAGCTTTGGTGGATGATTTTATGGGTTGTTGACCTCTCTGTACATATTTACTGTTCAGATGTTTAATAAATTCAAATAAAGTTAATCCGTTTCTTTGGTTTCTGTCTTTTAGCACTTATTTTTACTTCTTGCTGGCTCCACCAACCATTGACTCTTGAAACTTTCTCCAGCACACCTCATTCTAGAACCTTCCATCCTGTCAGTTACCTGCATACTAAGGGGTCCTGCAGAAAGAACTAAGATACAGAAAAGGGGTGCTTTACATCTGTGCCCGGTTTCCTCGTGCTTTGCCTTTGCTGTTTAACTGCGAGTTTCATTGCGCGCCGTGGCAGACTTTCAGAGAAACCTCAGCAGCATCGAACCCCATGGGGGAACTTGGGAGTTAGCAGAAACACTTCATCCTGTAGATGTTCCATCCATGGTTCCATGTTGGCTGTAGAACAGCAGCTAGGTTAGCATACTCATTAAATTCATCACATGCTGTGTGCCTGTTACTAATGTTAGAAGAAGGCAACTAATTTCTGTACTTTCCTGACGCTACATCGCATGATGATGTTGATATCATGGACATCATGGATGTTCTGGGCCACAGTAAAAGCACTCAAGGTCCAAAAATTTGAATTATGCAAACTTTACTTGACTTAGACAGTTGAACAACAGTTTCACATTACACATTGCTTACATTTCTGTCCTTTCCTCATAACACCGCTGCACTGACACATGTGTACATGTGCCATGTCCCCTTGGGCAATAATTTAATATTGAGTCAGTACAACTAAATTGGTACATTGAAGTTGTTGTTTTTCCAAGTGCAATGTATTTAGGTGTCCTTGCTTAGTAAACTTCAAACTGATATCGATATGCCTGTACAAATCTTATGCAAAATGGGATAATAACATTACCTAATACTCCTTAAACCTTGAAGACATTTCAATCTGTCTATCACCTACAGTATATGCCACATATTATTATGTCCTGTGTGCTTTTACCATCCTTTTCAGGAGAAGAAGTCAAGCTCGAATTTAATATTTACCTCGAGTCTCAAAAATTGTAGTTCAGTTAAGTTCAGACCCTGAGTGAGAATGAAATGCGTCCCTCATGTATCTGCTCCATGCCTGCTCCAGCCCCGCTTCAGTGCTGGTCTGACTGGAGATGAAGAGGGTAGACTGACCCCTGTTGAGGGAACACAGCTATTAATCACAAAAGTGCAGGCTGAAGTACATGACTTTACCCAGCCATCCTCTGTCACCATTGCCCAGTCTTATTCACAGTAAAAGGAGGAGATTAACACTCACATATTCTCACTCAAAGCAGCAATGAAGGGAATGAGTCACCTTTTTACTTAATTACTTTGATTACATTACTTTACTTAATTACAAAGAAAGAGCAGGACATAAAATCTGTGTCTATGGGAGTCAATGAATGAATGAATGGATGAATGAAATAATGAATTATTAAAGAAACATCTTCTGATAATACAGTAGCTCAAGCATCAACTACAGCTATTTACCTCAATAAATGGCTACTATAGATTTGTTTCAGAAAATCTCAAAATATATATTGTTTTCCATCCATCCATTTTTCAACCACTTATCCAGTCCAGGGTCATGGGCCTATCCAATGTATGCACCCATCTTATTACTGATCTTTGACTGTATCTCTAATCCACACCTCCTCATCAGACACACACATTCACTGGGGCAGCAAGTTCAAATATTTTGTCTTACAGTGGGCAGATTGTAATTTCATTATTTTGCATTCCCTGGATTTTCCTAATATTTTCTTTATTGCCACTCCCTTTATAAAAACCATCTGTTACTCTCTAAGAATACCTACGGACGTCAAAGAATCACCTCAGAGCAGAGGGTACAGTAAGAACCAAGAAGAGCAAGGCTCATTCCGTCCTGCTACATGCTCGTTTCAGCCCCAAGACTGGGCTGTTTCCTCGCCTGCTGTTGAATCCCCTTCAGTCCTGTCTTGTGGTCAGACAAAAGACCTTGGGGGACCTTTATTATCATTTTTTGTGTATTCTTTTGGCAATGGTTATTTAAATGTTATGAATACATAGTTACATGTTTTCAAATCTGAGATTTACTTTGAAAAAAAAGTGTATGTTAATTCTTAGAAAGACATACATAATTAGAAAGAGTTCAGAATTCCATATGGAACCATATATAAAGTCTCACTTCATAGTTTATGTATTGTTGCTTTAATGTGTTTATATGGTGAAACAAAAGAGAGGAGCTGTTACCTCAGTGAGATTTATATTGTCTGTGGAGACATTTTTCTGATCTCAGTATCATCACCTAGCCACCTACCTCAGCCTACGGTAGTAATTGGTTCCAAAGGGCACGACTTAACACAAAACCCACTAAAACAGGGGTGGGCAATTCCAGTCCTGGAAGGCCGTAGTCCAGCATGCTTTGGTGATTCCCCTGCTCAGAAACACCTGGTTCACCTCACCAGTTAATTGTCAGGTTTTAGTGAACCCTGACGATTAACTGGTGAGGTGAACCAGGTGTTTCTGAGCAGGGAAATCACCAAAACATGCTGGACCACAGCCCTCCAGGACCGGAACTGCCCACCCCTGCACTAAAAAAAGACCACCCTGTATAAACTCCGTTTATGCCCTCGAACTTGACTGGAGTTACCGACATCAAACACGTAAAATAAAAGTAAAAAAAAAAGACAATTTTTAATGTACAAGCTTTGATTTCATGCATTACAATATATTATTTTACGTATTTTACCATTGGCTGCCTGATGTAAGGTCGCGAGAACTTTTTTCGGATTCGGATTTTTTCCATATATTTTTTAACCACAAAGTGATGTAAAGTCGAATTTGACGTAACACAGATCAACGTAAGACAAGGTGTTACTGTATTCTGGATTGGTTTGGATCCCTGGTTGATCCTAATTACAGTGAGGTTCCCTGCTACCCATTACTGCAGTTTAACTGAGCATTTGCTGCGTTGGACATTTAGGGATTTACTGGCTGCCATATGAAATGGTGAATTATGAGGAAATAAGCACTTGAAATTCCCCAGTGATCACGTCAGTAAGACATTTAAACACTGAAGAATTAATCTCTGTTCCTGTAACTATTGCACTCAATAGGCAAAAAAATTATGTGGGTTGGTACAGTACACATTCTGAAGTTTTTTTCTGGCCAGGGAGAGAGCGAATGAGAGAGAGAGAGAGAGAGAAACAAAGAGAGTGGACTAATGAGATATGAACTAGCTGCCTGTGCTGGCTATTTAGTTTTGAAGTGTCTGCCACAAATTATAAACTAAGACGTACGGGAAAGAATACTCCTCCTTAAACTGAAAGAAGAACCTCATGCAGTAATTCTGAGAAGTCTGTTTGGTGTCTGTAAATCCTGGACGGACAGGACTGAGCAACCTATAACCCACTATAGGACCTGTGTTGGCCAGGAGCTGTGTTGCTGAATCAGTTTGGAGAGCATCAGATGTAGCACTCATGATCTTCCATTGAACAGGTGCCATGACACGAGAAGGGGACAATACGGTTCCAGGAACGGGATTAGAATTTGGCACACTGAACTATCTGGAAATAACCATTGCATTTTTTTTAACCTGATGATAAGCAACAGTGAACCTGAAATGAGCACACCTGGCCTTCTTGGGGTTGACCCTCATGTGGGGGGTAGTGAAAATGTCAAATGGGACCCCCTCCAGCCAGTATCTATTCTCCCCTAGAGACAACCTGACATCGGTGATTCTCACTGCTGTGGACAACTTGCAAGAGAAGAAAGCACTGGGAAAACATTTGAAAGGCAGTGACTCTATGTCACAGGAAAACGACTGCCTCTACTCCAGCTTTGGAAGCATCAATCTCCACTGTAGTGGAGATTCCAGTTCCAGAGGATGGAACCTAGATATTCCCCCACCCCAACCCTGCTGCTGCAGGTACAGTCTGTTGAGCTCTCATTACGATACTGTTACAAAATACTGTTTGTAACGATAATGTTACAAAAGTCATTTTTAATTAAAAAATTAAGATTATAACTTGTGCAAATCACAAAAGTATTATTATTTTAAAGGTTAGGGCAAGCTTTGTATTTTGTAAAAATTGCACATTACTAGGGCTGCAACAGTACATGTTTTTGGCGTGTACCATTACTATTTTGCATGTATTTTCAAATTATAAATTAATAATTAATAATTCATTTCTCACACCAGAATTTTGTATTTTATTTGTTACATTTAATGAGCAAGTATGTGTAATTTGTAACAGGATTCTTTTTGATGTATTTGTATGTAATGAGTGCATGTGTGAGTGAATGGTGTGTGAGTGTGTGCTCTGCGATGGGCTGGCCCCCCATCCTGGGTTGTTCCCTGCCTCGTGCCCGTTGCTTCCGGGATAGGCTCCGGACCCCCCGTGACCCTGAACAGGATAAGCGGGTAAGAAAATGGATGGATGGATGGATGTATGTAATGAATGCTGTCCATTGTGTATAACTGCAGTAATCAACGGTGCTATAATCAACGGTGATAACATAATAGATGCCATATTTACAGTTATTGTACATAGTTTTTTTCTGTTTTTGAGCATTTCAGCTTGTTTTTGGACTAAATGCCTATCACAAACATCAATCTCTGAGCCCTTAATGGAGAAATGCCAAGATCAGCATACTTTGTGTGAGTGTTATGTTTGTGTAAACAAATCGGAAGTGCAGAGTTCCCCTAGTGGTCATATTGAAATACAAACAAATTTAATAATTATTTTTATTGAAGTGGCTTTATGGCTGGATGGATGGATGTTTTTTCATAGTTGGAAACTTGTACATCATTATAATAAAACTCATTTTCTGCCAGATTTCTTTTATGTTACTATGTTTTAGTTGAATTTTTTGAAGTCTGGAAACTAGCAGCTGCATAGCAGACTGATCGATTGGGGGACAAGGCTGGGTAAGAGGCTACAATTGAGCATACATAGAAAATGCAACTTAAATATCAGTGCTTTACAAACAAATCATTTACCACATTATTGAGTTACATGTAAAAATTGAAAGTCTTTGAAAGAAATCCTGAATATTTCATATAGGCCTATTTAACTAAGACTTTTCTAGAATTCAAGTCAGTAAAATATTTACCATAAATATTAAATAAACATAGAAATACCCCCATTTGACATATTCTTAACAGAATTGCTTTACGTAATTTTGATATCTTCTGGTCAGTCTTCCATCTTCAAGCCTTTCTTGCCAAACTTTACATAGACAACAGTAAGGACCACAGCAACCAGCAGGGTCATGCATCCAGTCACCATATATGCAATGGGCAAGAAGTGATTCTGGCCCCCGAACCAGCTCACTGTGGACAGGATGACTTGCTTCCTTCCCTTAAAGTACTGTACTGGGAAATCTGACAGTCAGGGGTCAAGGTCAAAATTTCATTATTGAACAGTTTAGAACATGTGCACAGGTGCAAGAGGCTTAGTTGCTGTGAGACTTAGCATTTTAACAGCTGTGACAAGTGACGTGAACAATTTCAATGCTGCTTCCAGCTTCTCAACCTCCTGTGACATTGTGACATTTAAGCGAAAAATGGGTTGATAAACAGAACATCCAGGTGGCATACTTCTATGCCTGAAAATACCTTGTTAATGAGAGAGGTCAGAGGTCAGAGTGGAGAATGGCCATACTTGTTAAAGGCCACAAGTGAGAAAATAAGAGCAATCTTTGAACTAGTTCAAAAGAAATATGGATTTCTTACCTGGATTAACTAATGAAGTAGCCACTGAGCGTATGTAGGAGTTTATGACCATCTGCTATATAGTTTATGCACATTAAAAACAATCACTTGCACATTGTGATTTCTGCAATACTAGAGCAGACCTGCAAATTCCTCTAAGTGTTTTCATTTGAAGGATACTGTATGAGATAGACACACTATAATTTCCTGCAGGAAGGCCTTGTTCAAACATTTTGCTTGACTGACGGTCGAGGATTCCATACAGCTTCTTGAAATTGGGAAAGGCAGCTTCTCTCATCCAAACAATTAGATCTTCATTGATGAAGCCATTGTTGGTTGAGTCATTGGGGTCCAGCTCATACACTGGCTTCTGCCAGTAGATGGGCTTGGCAGTCCCTGGAGTCAGATGCAGGGAACCATGCAGTAGCAAGCATGTTGTGACTATCAGACATCCAAATTTACTGATTAAATCACAGTGCAGCTACTTAAACCATCTCAAGGATGGGCTGGCACAGACCTTGAAAGACTTGAGGGAGAGATTCGTTGGGAACGTATGGATTGTGGAACTTGATATTTTTGTCTGTGTACCATGCGATGCCCTCTCGGAATATAGGAACCTTCACTCGTGTTACACCCGGGGGTTGAAAAAACAGGGTGAAGGAATCTGTAACACACACAAACATGCTCACTATAGAATGAGGCTTCCAACCCAACATACAGTATACATCATATGCTTGCTATATGAATATTACATGGAAGATAACAGTCAAATAATTGGACATCAGGGAAATGGAAACATAAAGAAGACACTCACCATTGAACATACTGTTTGCAATGGCACCACAAGGTGCTATGGGAGTACCATTGGCATACTGGAAGTATGGTCCACAATAGATACTTGGATTCTATATTAACAGAGAATCATTTATAGCATTACTGTAGGCCATATCTGTGGGTATTAAATTCCAAGATTTACTGTGGATGATCGAAACCATGGATGTGAACTACCCGCTTTTAACATATATAACATGATTTTTGTGTACGAGCACATGGTAAAGCTTTGTTGAAAAATTACTCACAGTAAGACTTAATAAAGTACATTGCACATTATTATACAGAACTGTTGTCTTTCAAATGAAAGGGATTCGGACACCTTTGGCTAATTCTTAAGAGACGATAGAACAATGAAAAATATCATGTATCACGGGATCACACTGCAATGAAAAATTGTGCTTTATGGGGACTAGTTTGAGAAACACTGTGTTAAAGGCAGACTGGAGTTCAGCAGGGGACCTTGGGTTTTGGGAAAAATGAGATAAGTCATGAGCTGGGTGCAACTGGGCTGGTGGATTTCACCATGTTACAGCCTGTGCTTAATTGGCATGCAGTTTCAAATTTATATAATTTTCCAATTTTTCTTTTATGGGCCACGGATACATTGAAACCGCGGATATGGGGTCCCACTGTAAATATACTAATTGTGCACTGTGCTTCATGGGGTAGGTTAGGAAAATGGAAAAATGGATAAAGCAAAGCGCTAGGTTACACCTTGAGTTTTTTTATTCGACCAAGCAGCTGGGCATCGTCTCTGGAGTCCATATACCGACGGAGGTTCTGATGGAAATTGATCAAGCCGTAGTAGAAAAACACGTGCCCCTGAAACAGGAGTTTGCATCATTGTTTCATTGATGAGTATGTTACAGGAACTTAGGATCAAGGTCACCAAAATACTAGTTTTTACAATATATGGAAAACATAAGCACTGCCAGTTAGGGCACCATCAAGTCTTGCATATTTGTAATAAGGGGCTTTGGTGACCCGACAAAGAGAGGGTTAATCAGAGTGTAATATTCTGCAATGTACAGTTGTATTGATTCTGGATATTTCTATTAATTTAATTGAAGAGTGGGCCTAGTATTATTTTTATGGTGTTAAACAAGCCATTTCACACAAACTTTTTACAAAAGCACACACACGTCATTCTGTTAAACTGTATTTCCCGAGCAGTGACTGGCTAACAGACCTCAAATCTCTCCTTGAGTGAGAATGTAATTGAGCAGGGGCAGTCCTGATTGGCGTTCGTTCTGTTTTTTCGTTTCTCAAAGCAGACGTCACATGACTCCGCATTGGTGTAGTCCACCTGTGGGGATCAATCGGAGAGGGAGGTCACTGTCTACTCTACTCTATGCCATTGTCTTTATCTCTGAAGGATAAATCTTGTGTTTTTTTGTCATTGAAATTATTTGGGTTATTTGCTTCTAATGGTATTGTTTTGACTTTTTTACCTGAAATTTCAGTCAGTCTTTTTTTTTTGGTATAAATTATTCCTGTTTTTACAGGAGAAAAGCAATTTTGCATTGTGCTCTTGCTTAGCTATAGATGCCAGTGACAATAGGCCTTTTACATAATGAACACAAGGTGAATCCTCTAAATAAGAGAGAGAAAGGTAAGGGGCATACGCTCAGACAGAACATTGCCACACACTACCACTGGGACAGGAACCTGGGTGCAGCCATGCAGTGGGTGATACCTCAGCACCACACTGTTCTGATGGAGCTTTTTCCCATGCCTGGAGTGCCAATCCTGCCACCAACCCCCAAATTTTCCCTGAAGTTGGAGGACCTGCTTGCAGGTTAATGTCATACCCAGAACAAAGCAACTGCAGGTTAAGGGCCTTGCTCAAGGGCCCAGTGGAGTAGAATCACTCCTGGCATTCAGGGGATTTGAACCAGCAACCTTCCAATTGCTAAATAGCTACTTTAACATTAACTTCAACATTTTAACATAAAATGTTACTTATGGTACTTATGGTTTTTACATGTGTCATTTCCTGAAATATAACAACAATTGAGGAGTTTACGTTCTTCATAGCCATTTGTTTTGCTCTGGCAGGTTTCCCTGAACAACTCTAACCAGCATTTAATACAACAGAATCCAGACATGCAAGAATAAACACTGAATTTTCAAAATGTCAAAAGCACATTGCAAACATTCAGGTTTCATTATCCTTTTAATTTTATTCTGAGTGCATGCATCCCATTGCTAAGCAGAGTGGGAGCTATCAGTGTTAACAGAAGCTTGCTTTAGGAGTAAGTAACCATGGATTTTCTTGGTCTGTTTTTGAACTTCTGTTGCTTTATAGGAAACCCTTTTTCAGTTTCTGTCTAGCTGTAATACTTCTTTCAGTACATTTAATTTGTTTTGGGGTAGGGTGGTGGTGCAGTGTTTAGCAGCATTGCTTCACCCCTCTGGGACCAGGGTTCTCCCCGTGTCGTTGTGGGGTTTCCTCTGGGTGCTCCAGTTACCCCCCACACAGTACAAAAACATGCTGAGGCTAATTGAAGTGAGCAAACTGCCAATACGTGTGAATGAAAGGTGTGTGAATGTGCCCTGCAATGGGTTGGTGGCTGATCCTGGGTTGCTGCCTGGCTTGTGTCTGTAGCCTCTGAGACACCATGACCCGGAATAGGATAAGCGATCACAGAAGATGGGGGGGTGGAAGCTTATTTTGTTAAATATATCTTAAATGTGTGGAGGGTAATTCTGGTTTGCCTGGTTATTAAAGGACGAATCAGTTGTCCATATTTATCCTATTTGCTACTCTTCTCATAATTTTGTATGATGTTAATTTAAAAATTGCCTCTCAAAATAAAGGGGGAAAAAACATTATCTATTTGTGCCATCGTGTTTCATGACCTCAGAAAACCTGGCCATTAAAAAAATATATTCTTGTCACTATTTAGAGCCCATGGTATGACTGATCATTGTACTTTACAGCTTGCTGTCTCAATCCAGAGATCCCATATCAGGGAGGAACTAGTCAGGTTACTTCCTGGTTGAGGTGTTTTTACTGGTTATTACAAACCTCTGGATTATCCGATTGAAAAGTGACCCAGTGAGTAAAATTCTTCTCAGAAGGACCACATTTTTTTTTTTTTGTACATACCTTGATCTCCTGTGTGTTCTGCACAGTGACCTGAAGAAGAACCCCCAGTAGCACACATGCGATCCCCAAAATGTAGAAGAAAGGAAGGACCGTCTCCGCAGTGAGGGAGGGTGACCAGGCAGGCAGCCTCTGCTGCTTGAAGGCCGAGTTGTCCGGACACCTAGCCTGTGGTTTGGGTTTTTCTGCGTTTTCTGCCATGAGTACCCGCTGTTATCCCTCCTCCTCTCTTGACACTTGTTTTCTGAGCAGCCTATGCAGAACAGAGTGCCCTTTGAATCCCACAGCTTACTCATTAACCGACACTGCCACCGCCCACATCCGATAAAGAGTGAAGGTGGCATGAATCAAAAAGCCCAGTGTTACACTGGACGCTGGTTTGAAGATTCCCTTCTGTGACATATTTCCTGGGCTGTGGATGCCCTCTGCTGGTTTTCTATCCTTCTGTCTGTTGTTTGCAGGATATGGAATTACATGGTACCTCCCATAGGAGCCACACTAAGTTGAATGCATCTGTAGTGGCCAGGACTTTTCTTGGATTGAACACAGTGCTGAGCTCAATTCCCATTTTTTATTGAACGTATAATGACTTCCTGGCACTTTAGCTTCTTTTGGACTATTCATTAATTTTTTTGCTGCCTCACTGACAGCACCCAGCCTGACACATTCCCACATTATTAAATTAAACGACGCCATTCGTCAGGTAAGTAACAGCACTGCTCAGCCTAGTGATTTTTGAGAATATCATAGCTACAATGTAATTATGACACCCAAATAGGATGCATTGTTTCCAATATAACAAATTTTGGAATGTGTATTTTTAAAAAAGTATAAGCAAATGTTACCTTGTAAGTGCAGTTTTTCGCCAGCAGGGGTTAGTAAAATACTGTGCTACACTTTCTGAAGGAGGGGATAGGTTGAGGGCAAGGCAGAAGCGTTTAACAAAGGAGAGCTTATAAATGAAGCTTATAAATGCTGTGATATTAAACCACAAAGACAAGTTTGGTTTAAATAAATCCACCTGGGTGAATACAAGTCCCAAATATGTCCTATATGATCATATAGGTAGTGTGATACATGCATTCTACTCCTTCAGGATAACAGAAGTTCTGTAGATCTGGTTTTGCTTTGATGTACAATATCACCACTAGTGTACTGCAGCTTTATAAATGTCCATCCATTTTCCAGGCATTTATCCAGTTCAGGGTCGCAGTTAGCTTGGAGTATATCCCAGGAGGCGCAGGATACTACCTGGGGATGCATGGGCTTCTACAGGGGCAGGACAACAGGGGCACTAGCCACAGCTGAATACTGATTGGCCCCCTCCCCTGTCACTCACAGATTCGAAAAATGTCATTGGCTTAGGATAGGGTCACCCCCCCCCCGTATGAATTATGGCTCGTCTTATGCTCATCACCTTATAAATCATAGAAGCGCTCCTTCACCATTCCAATGCAAGTCACACACAGAAATTCAAAGACTGTGGGCAATGTAAAGACACCAGCTTACCAAACCTGATGTTTTGTGATTGGCTGAGAAACCTGGAAAGCCACACAAAGGCAGGGAAAACACACAAACTGCACAGCCACACGAGGCGGGTGTGGGATTCAAAACATCGACCCTGGAGGTGTGAGGTGACCCAGCTGCCCACAGAGCCACTCTCTGAGTTTTTGATATTGATTTCTCATTTCACTTTTCCAGCCACGGCCCATATGGTCCCGGCAGACAATGCTCAGAATATCCCCCCAATAACTAGAATGTGTTCGTAAGCTTTTGTAACAAAAGGACTTGGCTGTAAATCTTGGCAGGGGATGAGATGAAAAGAACTGTGCTCTCCTATGCTCTGCAGAGCCATCTCGCAGCTCACTCAAGGGATTCAGTCTGAACAGCACGGCAACATGTAGAAGACCATGGTAACACTTATAAGACAATAAATATACCATCCAGAAACAGATCATAGATTGCTTGAATTTTCAGCTGTCAGCGTGTCACCTTTGTCAAGAGTGTGTAAGATAACGGATACGTGCGGGTTCTGCTTCGTGACACGTTGTCCTCCTGGACAGCTGTGCACATCTGGATAACTAGCGCTCACTTCTTGAAGGTCGCCTGAAAGATGGCGTGAATGGATTTGCTGTAAAGACAGTGGAGGGGATCGGGCAAAAAAACCAATAGAAGGAGACACTTTGGGTAGGGGCCTTCCTGTCTCAGGGTAGCTCTTTATTGCAACAGTTTGGTCAGGAACATTAATTTTGCAGCTGCTTTTAGCATGTGCATTTCAGTCTGGTGAGAGGCTCATTGGAGATGCCCGGCATTACCTAAGAAGCACAATATCATCTGGTGTGGTTCAGCAGACCCCTGAGGGGCTTCGCAATGGCTGCCGAGTTTACAAGCCCCTGCGCCTGCCCATCGAGCCAGTTGCTCTGAAATGGCGGACAGATGCCACTACCGTTAAACTGTAATTATGTTCAGTCTTCTTTATATGGGCCTCATTTACGCAATCCTGTAGGAGAACATCGGGAAGTTTTCTTGAAAGGGTCTGAGGCACATTCACTGCTCCTCTGAGTTCGGGTAAAATCAATCCCAAAATAGTTACCTGAAATCAGGGGTACCGATAGAGATTTTAGACCCCATGTAAGCATGTCACATTGGGCCCCCACTCCAAACGAATCCAATTATGTTCCAAATATTTAGGGCCCCTACCACTGACACACTTACTGTAGAATCCCTTACGGCATTCCTGACTGAAATGCTTATGCCTAAAGATTTAGCAACTTAACAATGCTCAAATGAAACAAGTTATGCGCCTTAGACAGATATAACAGCAGCTACGGTAACATAATAATGAAAGGCGCGTGGAAAAAGCAGAAATAAGGGAGGAATAAAGGAAATAAGCAAAATAAAAAATACTGTCCAACCACAGTATACAAATCACTTTGAGAAACTTTCGGTAAACAGCTTTGATATTACTTATCCGTCTTATTGGTCCCCAGTGCTTAAGTTTCCAAGATATAAACCCTGGATTAGTAATATTGTTCCCCTGACGACGGAAGTTAGGCACACTCACAGATCGCCCACTCAAACTCTTTGTCAAAGCTGGCTGTTAACAACCAGTGGAACAAACCTTCAGAATTACCATCTTAAATTCACTGGGAAGAGAAATATTATGCTGATCGGGACTGGGGAAAAATCATCTAAAAGCCAGCTGGCTGGAGACTCATCGGCCACTTCTGTTTTTCCTGCTTTAGATATACAAAAAAAGTAGTTCCTATTTTCTGAGGACAGTGAAACATAGACCCATATGGGACCTTAAATATGTCTTCGGACAGCAGTCCAGGAAGCCGTGCAGCATGAGATTGTGACTGATATGCTTGACTTTTATTGCCTCATTTCCCCAATGCCAGATCTTAGGTAAGAAAGTCAGTCGGCCAGCAAAGTAGTAATCATACCTCGTATCTTCCATAGAGAAAATTAATAAAAGTACTATTTTTTGTCTTCAGTATGCACTATTTAATCTTCTGCTGTTATGATTAGAATATTTTTATGCCTCACTTAGATTCAGTAAGTCATCCTTGTCTGTCATTTGTCATCAGTTCCCCTGCCCAGAATTACTGCGGTAATAAAGTCTCTCTCTGTTTATGGTAGTTCGGTGTATTTCTGATACACAACCTGCATCCAGGGGGAAGGGGGATATCCTATTACTTTTACAGAAATTAATTGTACACTGTATGGCTTTGGGGAAAGTAACAGGTTTATGTGAGAGGTACACATATGCAATCAATATATGGTCCCAAAAGATTTTATTAATGCTATTGGCTTCATGCACAGCATCAACAATGAAGGTGGCAGGTTAGACAACTGAAAAGAAGAAATGAAACACTCCAAAATAAGCTGGTAACACTTTCTATGAATGCCACATCTATAAGGATCTATGAATACAGTCATAACATATTATAAATGCTTTCATTAAGCATTATAAACATGGCTATAGTTATAGAAAGGCATAAAATAAAGGCATGTTTATTATGCAATATAAATGCTTTATGAAATTACTATTTATAATGCACTATAGATGCCTACATAATGCAGTATTAAGTAAAGTTTTACCAAGAATTCTTCTGGTTTAGCCTTGCTTTCCCTACGTTTCTATAGATAGCTTGAAGCCAGCTTTCAGCACATTGAGGAAGAGTAACCCTAGAAATGTGCCTTTGAACTTCAGAGTTAAGGTCCTCATTAGATCCTCATTTCCATTAGCACTTCCAGTACAGTCGGGCAGGCAACCGGCCTTGGGTGCCCTTACTTTTTTCCCAATGCCTACTAAGTTCATCTGGTTTCTCCCTCTCTGTTGCCTTTAGGCTTTTCCGCTCACTAATCATTTTAATCGTTAATGTTAATTAAGGGTTTTACGGCTTTTTGGGGGGTGACAACAACTCTGCTGCTGTGAGGTCCCATTGTTTTCTTGACGGGTGAGCGATACGCTAATGCGATGGCCCATTAACAAAACCAAAGGTGTGATATGCCGAAGTACGTCGCTGCTGGCGGTTAAAGGAGACCCCGGCGGTTCTAGTGTTAAGTCACCCTCCGATATAAACTCTCCAAATAAACATTTATTTTTCCATGCCTACTCACTGCTGCTGTTGTTGGTGTAATTTATGCCAAGCATGTAAAATAGGGAAATCTCTTATATAAAAAAACAAAAAGGATTCATTGGCTTTCATTTTTCATGGAAAATTCATCTTGTCCCATGAGGACATAACATTTGGTGAGTAGGTAGGAAAAGGTCACGGGTGGCAGCCGGTGGCCGGGTGCTGATGTGATGGAGCGGCTTGTCTCAATGTGGAACGTCCTCCTGCTCTGAGCCCCAGCCCCTTAGAGCCATCGGCCTGAGGCATTGGGAGTCCATCCATCACACTCCAGAAATACCCAAGTCAATATGTTGGCTGGGCTGTTGTTGTTTTTTTTTCTCTTTTGCTTTCTGTTATCCCTTGATTTGATGAAGGATGGAGGCCAAAGCAGAACTACTTCCAGCTTTGGGGATTGTTTGATGTGAATTACTGTCATTGCTGGAAAGGGTGGGGGGGGGGGGGGGGG
>JAODKL010000036.1:13281384-13298640 GCA_026780765.1 Petrocephalus schoutedeni | reverse complement strand
GGTTGGGGGGGTATAAAAGCCGATCCCGTTTCAGCCAAGAGGATAGTCATGAGGCAGTCCCTCAAATGAACACAAGCCTCCCCCAAGGTCAGGAAACCTTTTGTAAATGTCCAAATATGACGAATCAGGCGGAGGCAAACCATGTCTTTTCATTTTAGCTTTTTTTCCTAGAAAATAAAAAAATATCTTAAACAACATAACACAGCAGTTATGACATATATAGCAAGCTAACAGAGTCATAACTTAAATGTATTTTCCAAATTCTGACGTAGATGGAGAATACCCTCAAACCCTTATTACAATGCCATGGCACATAGAGTTCCGTATGTTCTTCCCATGTGTAGGGGTACATGTGCTTGGAATGACTTAGAACTTTCAGATCTCCGTCTTGCACTGTACTGCCAAAATATAAAAGGATTTTAGGTCATTTTGCTGTTTTTATATGTCTTCACAATAAGCTGTGTTGTTTATTTTGAGGGAAATGTCCATTCATCCGTCCATTTTCGGCACACTTTTGTGCTATGTAGGGTTGTGGGGGTCCAGAGCCCATCCCGGATGCTATGGGTGCAAAGCCGGGAGCAACCCAGGATGGGGCGCCTGCTCATTGCAGGGCAGACACACACACAATTCATTAATGCAGGCACGCCTAGGGGAAATTTGGTAACTCCAATTAACCTCAGTATGTTTTTGGACTTTGAGTGTTGGGGAAACCAGAGTACTCAGAGGAAAAATCACGATGGTATGGGGAGAACTGCAAACTCCACACACATGGAGCCAAGGTTGCGACTCGATGCTGGACCCAGAGGTGTAATAATTAAAAAATGTTGTTTAGTCTGAAAAAAAAGACTACCCACTGGGATCTCAGTGCTAGATTGTAAACATGCAAAGAGGGGAACCCTCACATTACTTCACTAACACTGAAGGTAGCTATGCCCTTCCTGTTGGAGTTAGCCCATTTACTCTTTTAAGGACAAACAGGCAGTTGGCTGATTCACTTATCAAAAAAAATCAGTGAGCTTTTCTTCTGAAACTTAAAGTTCAATTGTTTATCTTTAGAATCCCCATGCAGGAGCTGATCGAACCAGTCATTCGTGCCACGTTGAACCCCATCTGACCTGCTAATGTGAGTTACGGTGCGCAAATCAGAGAGAAGTTAATCCAGCGAGCGCTTAGCGACTACTTTGAAACCCATCGGAGCTAGTGGCTTGAGACAAAGATGGGGCCGCTGAGGGAAATCTATCTGTGACGGATGTCTGACTGGCGGTAATGTGTCGCTGGGCAGTGTGAAGGCCTTGGCATAGGATGGAATGAAAGTAGAAATGAAGAAAAAAAAAACTAACGATTAAGTGCCCTTCAGAAGTGACCATAAAATGACCCACATTAAGTTGAATTGTGTTCCATTTTGTCTCCGGCAGCCTGTATCCTAAATTCATCTGTCTCAGGGAACTTCCCCGCCGTACAATAATTAACTCTGCGTGGTATCATAATTTACTTAGGGCTGCCATTTGCTGATCATCGGGACCGATACCTGGACCTTCGCAAAATCATTAAAGATAAAGGACCCAGGACAAATTAAGGCTGCTGTTTCTCAGGGAAAAGTGTATGTAGTAGCTTCAGTTCGACAGAAAGCATTCAAATGCTCATTTACCTCTGAATGAATGCACACTTAAAAGTGATCGCCCCTCTGTGAAACTCGTTACATTTGTAATTAGTGTAGACAGTGTACAGATGGTTTCATAAACACGGTCGAATGGAGGAACATACAGTATCTGACACGACTGTTTCTAGGTTAAGTGAATTCTACTGTTGCCGCAATAGTGACATATAGCAGCTGTTCGGAATCTGCTTATGCTCGGACCACCTGCAGCGCTAGATGTGAAATCTACCTGCCCTATTCGTCTGGTGCGTGCCATAAGAGGAGATCCTAGGTATATCTCTGCTTGCCTTGTGATGGTGTTCTTTGCCAGTGACCTCAACCAGAAACAATTCCCATCTGGAATACAGGGATTTGATTCTGAGGATCCCAGAAGATATCCGACACTCCGTTTAAATGTGATCATTGTTTGCTCCATTTAATAGAGATATGTAAACATTTTGCAGTGCTTAAGTCAACGAAAGTCCACATTTAGCCACCTCTTTCCATAATGTCTTAGTTTTCCTGCCAGTCACATGTCACAAAGTAACAAATGCAACTGCTTATCTGCTGTTAAAAAGATAAGTCAGGGAAAATGAGACAAATCGGTTTACGATAATGAGCCCAGGTCTGCATCCTCCACATTGCTCTGAAGCAGGTCAAGCCGTAGAAGATAATTAGACAAAAATGGTCATTGCGTAACACAAGAGCATAGACATGTACACACGCCCGGGTCCCTCAACTGAACTGAATTAAAGACACCATTTTATGTGTTGACAGGCTGGGTCCATCCTACACATGACCCAAGACCCCAACTAATCACTGGATAGTGTGGCAACCGACGTACCTCAGGAAAGGGCATGCATGTTATGCATGTCACATCCTACAAATGTAAAAGTTATTTTTAATTAATTACAGAAAATATGAACACAGCTGAAGTGTAAACAAAATGTAGTTGTTGGTTATCTGTAGAAACGGTGCTGTGTTTGATTTAATCTCTTCATGGTCGGGTAGTGTGGCAGAGCGGGCGGGTCTCACCCTGCCAGGGCTAGGGGTTAAAGTCCCACTGTAGATTTGCATACCCTCCCTGCTTTTTTACTTCAGCTCTCTATAGCCATGTGGTTATGGTGGTTATAATGGTGTCTCTGACTTAAACATATTGTATGCTTGCGTGTGTGTGTGTGTGTGTGATGTGATGGAATGGCATCTCATTCCTGTACCCAATAACTCCCAGGAAATACTCCAAAGTCTCCCCACACCCTGGACTGGATATCTGGTATGGAATGGATCATTCTCTGTAATAGTTAATATCCATCATCCTGCTGTTTCTCTTGCTCTGAAGGGATATGTTACAATGACGTCTGGAGTCTATTTCTTGCCGAAAGGCACAGCTAGGAGTCGCATTGACGCTGAATCAGTTGTGTCTTTCATATCCAGCTAAATTAAAAAAGATGCATGCGTAAGTACTGATGGCAGGAGAGACCAGCTGAATTATCCATGACTGTAAAAATTAGTAACAGGGATGCGCACATAAATGCAGACAGAGCAGGGAACAGGAGGAAACACCTAAGACAGGCTTAATGCAGAACCCAGTTTGGACTAAGATTCCCAAACTGTTAGAAATATGATAACCCAGATATTTATGGAATACGTCAAACTCAAACCAAGTCACTAGAAAACGAGAAGTATTAATAAAGGTTCTGCTAAACATTTGCATTGCCCATGAAGGCCGTCGTAAGATGACATTATATATTTACAGACAGAAATAATAAGTCATGAACACCCATGTGGGCTGCTTAATAAAGCCAATGGCTATGGAAAGGGCTAGGAAAGGCAAAGGCTGCATACATTTCCCCAAAGTCTTTTAAAGGTGGAAGCTGTTACTGTAGGAACTCTGGCATTCTCTTCAGGTCCAGCTCGCTCCCGGACCTCGTTCCAGCTTTCAGGAATTATAGCCTGTTCTCATGCAGTTCCTTACTTCACCTCTCAGGAATTTTCAGATTTGTTTTCTTTCTTGATTCAAGTCCGGGGCTGTTTAACGGGGGCACTAGGTAAAGATTTTACTGCACGTAATGGGGGCCTTTTGAAGCATTGTCACCGGGTGTTAATCTCACCATGGTGATCTGATGACAGATGGTATACAGAACATTTCACGATACAGATGGAAGAGATCATGCTTCCTCACACCTTCAATTATGCTTTTTGCAGGAATAGCAACACGCTATTCCACGCTAATAAATGTTATGAACACTACCAGAAATGGGTCTCTGCTGATTGCTGCAAGAACATCATCACTTGTAATTAATGTTTAGCGTTTTTCTGCGTATACATATTCAGCATTTGAAATAGTCAAGCTATTTAGCGCGAAACATTATCTAGGAAACAAAATACAATGTACACACATTCTGAATGCATTAGCTTCAAAACTGTGTGTATTCCATAAAACAGCTTCAGGGTTGCCATTTTGGGTTTAGGCTCCTCAAGCTCCTCATTTTTAGCTTCCACCTCAAAATCTGCTGTGTCACATGATCCCCAAAACTCTCGCATTTTTCGGCCTGGCTTTTGCTAACTTCCTTTCAGGCTCATGCATGTAAAAGCGCAATATTGATACGGTGTGAAATTGTTGTTACTTCTTCGTAATCAGCGACGAAGACCTGGCGACCTATGGAGAGCACACCAGTGCCCTTGTTTTTTTACTGTAGCAAAAACCACCGTGATTCTTTCCCTCCTTCACTGATAAAATGGCAAAGCTAACACTACAGAGGTATTTTTAGAACATCCTGGTCATTTTACCCCAGATAAGCTGTCTACAGCACAGATATGGAAAGGGCATATTTTAAATCCTTTCTATCATTCATTCCTCTAGTCCTTTTCCCATATGGTCTGTCTCTGTGTCAATCACACTCTTGGTTTCCGACCAAAAAACACACAAAACATACATCATTCATCAAATGGACAAGGGATGGCAGTAGCAGAGTGGTGTGATGAGCATACGGAATCAGAGAAGGGCCAATTCAGCTGTCACTGATACGCAAAGCTTATTGGCCTGTGAAGGTGTCCCTCGCAGACCTATCATTAATGCAGAGACAACATAATTAAGAAAAAGAACAAACTGGCCACTAAAGCTTTCAACAACCATCTCCCCGACTTTCAGATGTATCACTGGCAAAATTCAGTTTAAGTGCTATGACATTTCATGATTCTGCAGCGCATGTACCCTTCTGGGTACTTTGTGTTCAGAATGCTTTTTTTATGTTCAGCTGGTTATTTTGCCATGTATTTTTACAGACTGAATATTGCTATTTTTGTCATTCTAAACACCGAAATATTTTCTGTGGACTTTGTGATTTGAAGACGTAATGGTTTGACCTTTCTGGAAAATATGTACGTTATAAATGCCCTTAAATCACTACACTACAATATGTGTGCTGATAGCAAAATGGAACCGCGAATGGTCAGTAATTGCAGAGTGTCCCGATCCTAGGCCTGAATATAGGCTGTGGCTGATTCCCTCTGTGCTCTCTCTCTCTCCCGGGGCCTCATGCTCTCTCAGTCTATTTATAGGTAGCATGTGCACAGCTCTCTTACCCTACGTATCACTTATGTCAGAAACATGCTGATGTCAGGTAGCAGGAATGTACGGAGTGTGTCTGATTGTGTGTGTGTGTGTGGGGGGGGGTAGCAGAGTTGTGTGACTTGGTTACAAAATGGTTAGCCGGCCAAAGATTTATGATTAGTGTGACATGTCTGAGACATTATCACTGGAACTAATCAATTGGCATATGCATAACTATGTGAATCACTGGATACTTTCAGTGTCTAAATTAAAATATGTTGCATAACTGGGTACAAAAAACAAGTAGTCATTATTGTCCACTAATAACCATTTGGTTATTATTGTGGGTGACTAAATACTGAGGCAGAGATTGTGAGAAATCCTTTGAAATTAAATTAGCAGACTGTGAGTTGACTCATTTCTGTCCAGCACATCTGGGCACCAAGCTTGCGTGCAGGGAGAGGGTGACTATGCCTCAGAACGGTGACTCTGCAGAATGGCTTAGGGTCGCTGTCCTGTGACTGTTTATCCAAAACAGCTGTGCCCTGCACAGCCCCGACTCCTACTGACATGCTAAATGAGGCATAATGCAAACACAAAATGAGAATAAATCCAATGAACGCAAAAGGAGGACAAGTTCAAAACTCCGGGTTCCCGTTAATCTTTGCAAAAGTTAGCCAGTATCAGTGACTCCTTCGCTGTACATAATCATCCCCGCACTTCCAGGAAGCATGACCATGAGACATGATCCGACATTTACTTGCCTGGTAGCGTCTGTGGGAGATGTAAATTAATCCCCAGGTCTGCCCTACTTCGTTTACAGAAATGAAGCAGATAAAGAAATATATATGCCTGTATAAATTAATACAAAAGAAGAATTACCATGTGAGATGTCAGCATGTGTGGTCAGCCGGCACCGGTCTGCCTGCACCTCAGTTAATGAAGCCCAGCTGATTGGATTAATCATCTTGTTATGGTATGAAAGGCAAGATGGTGGGGATACTTCAGTCTCAGTGGAGGTATGAGTAGAGAGCTGAGCACAGGTCATATTTCACATTATGCAGGTTCATAAAACAGGGCACATTTCAGAGATATAACAATCTAAAAAACAGGAAGTAGGATTGAAGTTGGATTACATCATTAATTATCTGATACAATCATTTTCTATATGCTGGGTTCCAGGGGACTTTTTGGAAGCTATGGACACAAGGCAAAGAATAACCCAGGATGGGGTGTGGTGCTAACCCATCGCAGGGCAACTACAATTCACCTTAGCATGTTTTTGGACCAGAGAACCTGGTGGAAACCCCATGATGACACATGAATAATGTGCAAACTTCACACATGTAGAATCCAAGTCTCTAGGGTTACGTGGCCATGCTACTTTAACGGTGAACCAACAGTGAAATAGAAGACCTCAGAGTTTAGGATGTTCAGAGGGGGCAACCAGAAGGTCACTGGTTTGAATCCCATCTTCATCAGAATTGTCACTCCTCTGATGGGGCCCTTAAGCAAGGTGTGTGACCTCCTGAAATGCTCTAGAGGTGCCTGGTACGTGGCCTGATCTGTGCTAGCATCCCAAACTTTTCTGCCACTTACTGTATATGTACCTCAAAATTGGGAAAAGATGGGGTATGGAGAAACTAAAGAATTGCACCAGTTCGTGTGCAAATGGCAAATAAAAACATCACTTAATTAGAATTCTACCTGACTCTGGTAACGGTGTCGAGAGAGTTGAAAACCTCACTTAGGCATCACAGAAATCTGTCTCTATGGAAATTACGATTCCTAGCAGATGAAGTTACGCGCGGTTGGAAGGTATTGATAAAGTATCTCCCATACCTATTTAGTTTCTGTAATCACTCATCCTGAATATCCCAGATGGTACTGTACAGGCACAAGGCAAAGAACACCCCGGGATGGGGCACCACCCCGTCACAGGGCACGCACCTGTGGGCAATTTGGTAACTCAAATTCACCTTGGCATGTCTTTGGACTGTGGGGGGAAACCAGAGTATCCATAGGAATGGATATGATGACACGGGGAAAACATGCAAACTACACGCACACACACACACGCGCGCGCGCACACACACACATACGCACACACACACAGGTGCGCGCGCACAGACACACACACACACACACACACACACAGCCATAGGCAGACTCCCAGGGGTGTCGGGGGACATTGCTAACCACTGCGATCCCATGAACGGCCCTGAGATCAGTATTTCACGTTTGTTAGTCATTACTCGCTCCTTCAGCAGTTCCCTCAGTAATTCTTTCAGGAGTTCAGGTTTGCAGAATTAACAGTTACAGTAACAATGAGATACTGATGCATAATCACATGAGACCATTATGTAACCAAGACTTGGTTTGTGCTTAATTAATACATAAGTAAAAACATCACACTGTATTATTAGTGTGCCCTCGCGTTAGCTGTACTGTTATATCACTAATCGCAATTTTATCATAAGAATATACTATGGTCTGTTTTATAACCGCTGTCACATTCTGAGCTCTAAACAAGCGCCATGTTATTTGACAGTGATGCAGTGTCTGTAGTTAAACACTGGGCTGAAAGTCCACACTCCACCTGTAAATACTGGGGACAGTTTCTTGACATAGGATTTATTGCTTAGAGGGATCACATATTGAATTGAAGGTATACCCGTTTAAATGGAGTTTATCTTTGTTCACTAACATTTAGCACAGACCACCTTAAATCCAACAAGTTATCCGGCAAAGCAAGAAATCCTGCTTCGTGAAACAGGTCCCTGAACTGCATGGCTCTCCTATGTTACTTACATGTTTTACTGGCCGTTGAATGGAAATTCAGCCCAGCAGCACCTTATGCCTCATTGGCACCTTGGCAGTTGTATGTTTGTAATACGCCTCGTTTGTGCGTCACTTTAGACAAAAGAGTCTGCAATATAAATAACTGTGAACAAACAACAATTCATCAACACTGTATAACAGACACAAATACAATGCAAAATGGTTTCCAAACAGGGAATTTTACTCATTTATTGCAGCTTTGCCTATATGTATGTTTGTACTGTTTGCTCCTCAACATCTGTATGTGACTATTTTTATGTGAAAAAAGCATGCATATGTTCTGTGTTAACGTGCAGGTGCTCACAAGTACATGTGTGTACTAAAGGAGGTCCCTTAAGTTCTAAAGAGTCCACAAACAAAATGAAATATTATTTACCATTAGATCACTTATTGGCTGAGGATCTGGAACTGCATACTGTTCAGATTAATGGACCGGACTTCATATGGAAACACTTGTCACTGTAGAACAGTGCGTAGTGTCACTGGATAATCCAGCTAAGAACATTAAGCTGATATACATGGATAAACATACTAAAGGTGATTTTTAGAGGGAAACCGTAATGCTAATATTCCATACATATAATTGTTTTAAAGGAGGGATAGAAAACTGAAGTAATGGATACATGAGTAGGTTAGAAATCCACCGGAATAGCCGGTCTTTCCTGTTCTGGCATGCTTAGAAGAAGGCAAACAAAAATTATGATTTACCATTCACCAAATAGTGTTTAGCATTATTCAAGAGGTCGGCCATATTATGGGCAGCATCCATCTAAATTTACTCTAAATATTATTATTAAAGCTAATGTGAGCCATTCGTCACATTTAGCTCTTAATTAAGGTCTCGTGTCTCTTTCACTCTCCTTTACTCCTGTGCCAGAATGACAGCCACCAAATTAAATGTTCTAATAGAGAAGCTATGAGATTGCCACATGTAGGACAGACCATGGTAAAATACTTTCAGTCTCCTAGAGTTTCATGCTGAGCCGACTTTACTTCATCCCCATTTTTCAAAGTTTTATTCTTTCGGGGTCATTTGGAGGTTGCTTGGAGAGAGATGTTGGGACACAGAGAGACACAGTGTGAAAAATCTTATAGAAGAACTTATACAGTCATACAGGCAATTTGATTTATTTATTGTTTTAATCAGTCTAAATTTACTGAACACAGTGCCTGTGTATGCATGCATGTATGTATCAATTTCTGAACTTAAATTCTAAACAGCGGGAAAAATCCAGAGATCAAAACAAATCTGTAAGCAAGAATATATTTAGAGAAAGAATATTTTTGTGCATTAATGTATTTAACATAGAGCAGTTGAATTGGCATTGAATTTTTTCTGACATACAGAATTTAAGTGAGAGTGTAACTTAGGTCTGGGAGAGGCCACTATTCTGTTTATAAAATGAATTTTTCCTATGTTCTTTTTTCAAGGGAGTGATTAGTCTAGACACCATGGCATGCCTGCATCTCATCAAGTACAAAGATTTACCATACATATCAGACTTGGACTTACTTTATATTTGGACAGTCTCCTTTCAGCAGATTAACTGTTGCTGGCAATCTGAAGGAAGATTGAGTATTGTAATTAAGTCTGTTCCTCCAAAAGAATCAATTGTATAGCATTAGCAAGAACACTGCACAGGTCAGGCTTTCTCTGTGTTCATCTGCCATCATGACATCATGCTAAAATAATTTGCTGCACGCACGCACAGCTAATGATATATTGGCTCAGTTGGAACTCTGAACACACATGCATTTTAACACTAGAATACATGTGACTGAGAGCACCACCCCAGCCTCAGCCTTGCAATCTTAAGCCAGTCTTAAGGCTGTTTATTTCCCCACCTTTAGATCATGTCTAAACACAGTCAATGTAACAACTATTTTGAAAAAGTGGAATGTGCCTTGAAAGAATAGTTAGACCAAGACTTAGACCTAAACATTCCACTGGAGGCTCCTGAACAGAAAACTTAAAATCAATCCCACTGATACGATTAAATGAGCCTCAACCTAAACTCACCATAAAACGTTTGCAAATCAAGCGAAACACTTCTTGTCAATGACATGGCGCTTAATACTGGTGCAGATCTGTGTTTTTTAACCGGATCCTGGCTCAGACCCACTGACACTATTCCTCTGGTTGAAGCCTTATTTTATGGGTATAGTTTTGTACATAAATCATGGGGCTATGGGTGTGGAGGTGGCCTGGCAGCTATTTTTAGCTCGCTGTTAAAAACTGAAACCAAAATTATAAAAGATTTTTAAACTTAACAAATTTAGCAATTAACCTCTGAAGTGATGCTAATTCAAATGGCATCTGACCCACCCATCTATATTCTAATAGTATACACCCCACTTGGACCATACACTTCATTTCCGACTAAATTTGGGGAACTTCTTACTGACCAAGGAATTAACTTCGAGAATATTATAATGCTTGGAGATTTCAATATACCTGTATCACAACACACCCATGCAAAGTGGCTTGGGGCGATTCTGTTGTGAACGGTGCTATATAAAAATGAATTGAATTGAATTGAATTTAAGTGAATATGGGTTTGGTCTATGCAGACCTTGGCCAGGCAAACAGGTATATTGAACAAGTACAGTGTAAGTTTGCTCTGTGATTTTTCTTTAGTATAAACATCATACTTTGCACAGCAAATGACCACTTGTGTAATGTTCAAGCTTCAGGACTCTGTCATTCCCTCGAGTTTCACATTATTATGCAACTCCTGAATGACAGATTATATCTGAATTACTCCAGTCATTCACAGCTTAGCTGTTAGCCCTGTCACCTCAAAGTCATAAATTTCAATTAAGTTCTCTTTAAGATAAGCAAACTCATATTCCCATAGTGACTGACTGGTAAAGGCTGCTGGGAATGGCTTGCCTTAGCAGAAGGCCTGGTGGCAGAGTTCTCCAAAAGAACTGACCTGTAGACCGCTCCATCAACTGAACAAACCAGAAGGCAAAGAGGTGACTTCCCATGGAGGAATAGAGCCCTTTCAGTAGATGACTTTCTTCTTCTGCCCAGCCGTCTGCAGGAGGGGCTGTCAGCAAACATGGGTGGGTGTTCGAAGACAAAAACACAATCCAGCAAAGGATGACCCATGCGACCCCATGATAACAAATATACATAACTATAGATTCTGGACAAAAGTTTCACTAAGCTATGAACTCTTCAAGACATCACAGCAAATTCATCTTACAGATACTTGAGTCTTGGTGACCTTGCATGACAGAGTGGAACATCAGTCACTCCCAGGAAAATCTGAAGGAGCGTGACTTAAGATGATGCAGGCGGAGATGTTGTGTGACCGAGTCGTCGCTTAGCTGCTCCTTTCCTGCTCGCTTTTCCATCTACTGCTACTCTGCAGCGGCCCAGATGAGGTCATATGAGCGATGAAGGCTTGAGGGTCAGCTTGGTCCTGCTTCAGGTCCAATATAAAAGCAGTGCAAAGGAAGAGAAACGAATGGCCCAAGGTGTATGGCGGAACACGTCCCCTATGCCATCACCTACTCTTAAATAAAAACATTATGAATTATTCATGGGAATCATATCTTATATTCTTGTTATTTTATTTCTTTTATTTTTTTTCTTTGGGGGCAGAGTGTGGCTCAGTGGGTTAAGCCCTGTGCTTGTAACTAGAAAATCACTGGTTCAAGCCCTGCCTCAGTTCATCTGTGGACCTTTGAGCAAGGCCCTTAACTCCCAGCTTCCTGGGTGCACCTCGTAGTTGCTGCCCTTCATGGCCAAGCTTGCTCTCACAGAGAGTGAGATTGGGACAGGTGAGAAGAAGACAGTCTCCCCACAGGGATCAATCAGGTATCAAAGAAAAAATTGAGGTGTTATATTCTCATGGGCAGTATGATAACATAGTGCCTCAAATCTCCAGGGTTGGAGGTTCCCTACCTCAATTCTGCTTTATGTGCATGCTGATGGTTGTATTGGTGTCTCTAAATTGCGCATAATGTGTAAAAAAGTAAATTGCTTCTTTTCTATGTTCCTTGTCATGTCAAACTCATTCTCCTCCCTCAAAAGCGAAATCATAGAACTTTACTGAAAAGAAAGGCCTTGAATCAAATTAAACTCTCTACAAAATTATTAAACAAGACCCCAATTCCATTCAACTATTTTCTACCATGCCAGGTAATGTACATTAATGTACATTTATCTCTGGACAAATAATCCATCTCACAGAGATGATGAAAAGAGTTTGGTTAAAGAATTGGATCTCCCAAATTCTATGAAATTCTATGATTACAAAAAATTCTCAACATAATATTAGATATACACAATCAGCCTGGGACATCTATTCAATGATGGCTTGCTCATGACCTTTGACCTTAGCCAGAGAGAATATAGCAACCCTCTGCCCTTTCCAGGACATCCAGCTAAAGGAAGCCATTAGGAAAATGAGTAATTTTAGAACGTTTAACAATTAGAGCCCTGGTGCTTAGACATAAGTAAGTAACGACAAAGCATCATTTGAAGAGGCCGATGCTATGACATATTCTCTATGTAATGGTAAAATCTAGCTAATACAGTGCGTCAGAAATCAATCACATACCTCATGGTGTTCACCCTAAATAACGTCCACGTTTAGCCTCATTAGATGACTGTTTCCATACTATATGTCAATGTTCAAGTTTAAACATTTCGGTAAGAGGCCATTCCTACATACTCCATTACAGCATTACAAACTCCCAAACATCTCGAGCCCTTCATATTAATATCATTGACCATTGCTATAAAATTATATTGCTCAACTGGAAAGACTAGAAAAACACTATCCACAAATCAATGGCTCGATTTGCCAACCGATTACTCAGACTTACATCATCCTTGAATGGTGATATTAAATCCTTCAATGATACCTGGTCCATCTTTTTACGATACCATCAGCGCTGATTCTGTAATTTTTTCTTTAGACTAATATATCTGCTCAATGTGCTACCCTCCCTGTGGTTTATTCCATTATTTTTTCTTATTTTGCATATGCAGATGTTTCGTATTTGATTGCCTTCTGGTCATGCCTCATGTCAGATCTCAAATTGTGCCATTTTTGTCACGGCCTGCCATGTACTCTGTGCTGCTCTGTGTTGCCTGGAACAGGCTTCAGCCCCCTCACCCCAGACTGGTTTAAGCAGCTGAATGATGCATGAATAATTGTCATGGATCATGTAGCACTAAGCTATCCCTTACGGAAATTCACTATGGTTTCCTATGGTTTTTTCGGTTTTGGGTATGGGTTTTTTACAGTAACCATGATTTTACTATGGTACCTCATGGTAATTATGATTACTAAGCTCCTACCTATAGTATTACCATGGTTTACTTATGGCACTTCATGGTAACTGTGGTACTACTATGGTTAACTCATATCACTGCATGGTAACTGCAGTGAAACCATGATAAAACCATAGTCATTTTCGTAAGGGATTATTCTGTGTAAAACAAATAAAATCCCTTTAAAATCACTGAAAACAAAAACTGGTGAGCATTTCAATCGCATATAGACCCTTTATTAGTAGTGGGAAGTTGAGGAAATAGTAGGAAATCAGCTAGTGTCCTATTATGTAACTCGAGTGGAAGCGATTTAATTAATTTATATTATGTTTGGCCCATATGTACAGTCTAATTTGTGAATAGCTTATAGTTCTCAGACTTTTTGGAGCACTATTACATGGTCACGATTGTGGGACCCTAATTCTTTTTAAATCGTGTTCTTATACCTTCTACTATCCAAAGAGTGACATAGGCTGTAAAACTGGGTTTCCCTATTTTTTTTTCATGCTGGCAGCTGTCGCTGGAAGATTTACTCTTGATCTTCTGGCAATATGAAGGTTGGAGCTGTTCTAGTGTGAATGAGAAGCTCTCTGGAAAATATTACACAGTGCTGGCGACCAAACTCCTGGCTAGACCAATGCACAGTGCTCCACCAGTAAAATCACAGAGATGCTGGAGGAACTTTTTAGGAATCTAAATGATCAAATTCCTGAAAATACATCTACCTCCGGCTTATGGATTAATAGAAGCATAGATGAACACGGGGTTGTGACCATGCCGAGGTTGTGACCGGGGTGAAAGAGAATTTATGATGCCTCCAGATTCCATTCTTTATATGATGTCCAAACACAGGAAACATAAATCAAATACTTCAGAAGATTGCATATCAGGAGCCTTACTACATGGTCACATCAAAATAGGAAGACATAACACTAGACATTAACACAAGTATTACTATATTATTACAACAGCTATGTTTTAAGGGCCGTAAGCTTTAAAAAAGCTCATCAAAGTTATTTAAACTTTTTTAATTGTAATTACCGGTAATCACTATTTCCAATGCTGCAATCCAATAATCAAACTTTAAAGTATTTCTCAGGTTAAAGGAGTTCCAGGCCATGAAAATAATGCCTCTAAGCTCCTTGGCACTATCGGGCAAACAACCACACTCTGCTATCTCCATTTAACACCATTAGCATTTTGTCGAATAGCGTCTGCGTGACCGTAATAAAAAATATTTGAATGAAAACTATATGATTTATTTGGTGTTAAGTTTAAGGAATAAAAAAATGATTAGAGGGTGCTAGAAGCTGAGGGTGACTGGCTCAGATCCCCGGAGGACGATGTGGGATCCCCTGCGGTCACAAATGTAAGCAGCTATTACAGAAAGGCTGAAGTGAAAAGTGTATGCAACTTACGCTGAACATAACCGGCAGTGATGGTTTAAATGCCTTCCATTTGACATCAGGGGTGTTAACATTTCTAAGAAAAAGAACAAAAAAAATGACATAATTATTCCGAAAATAAGTGTAGAGAACTACACATAGCCCATTCAAAAAAAAAAAATTAATTAATTAATTAATTAAAACATGAATAATGCGATACTAGAAATGGCAAAAGGAAGGAATCATGGGTAACAATTCTAAAACCATCAGAGGTGCCTCAGCAAACCCTTAGCTGCTTTGATTTGTGACTTGGCACAGAGTGAAGCAAGTACTTTTATTTTGCCTTTTTCCAAACTGTCAAGGCCAGCACTGAGACACACTGGCACATTTAAGGGGATGGGGAAGTGTCTAATTATGAGTGCTAATAACTAATTTCTAGATCATTTTTGATAAAGCATAAAACATCTTAGATAAAATAAACCTCCCATACCCCGAGCTTTAAGATGCCCATAGGGGTACTTTTGTCTAAATGAATTTCAAATTGACCAATCGCTGAAATTAATGCCAGACTATTCATGTGCTGATTTATTCCACAATGCAAAGTGAAATGTCTTTGGAGACAGGCCGGTGAAAATATTCTAATTGTCAGGACGAGTTTATCTGCGTGGCGCAGGGTATTTGGGTTGGCCTGATGATCCAGGGGACTGCATTCAATCACAGAGTGCGTCAGAAAGGGCTAGATGCCACGAAAAACAGCTTTCGATCCAAGGTCACGTTAATTACGCTGTGAGAGGAACGAGAAAACGCAGATGAGAAACACAATGGGCCATATACAGCTTTTATCATAAAGTATAATCAGCACCATCAATGGTCGCTGTGGGTAAACACAGAAACAGTATTCCAGAGGAACACTCCTTTAAAGGGATGCTCATAGTTTTCCAAAATAAGCAGCAGTTCTCTGTTCAGCATTCAGTACCGGTAAACTGAAATATGGTTGTCTTTTTAACTGTGAGATATTCATCCAGATTCTGCGATTAAAATGATGACCCGATCATCGTCTGTAGCTGCTTATCCCAATCACGGCGATCCCAGAAGCCGTGAGTGCAAGGTAGGTAACACCCCAAGGTGGGGCGCCAACTCAGCACAGGGCACACTCCCTGTGGGCAATTTGGTAACACAAATTAACCTTAACATGTTTTTACACTTTAGGGGGAAACCAGAGTACCGAGAGGAAACCCCAGGACGACATGGGAAGAACAGGCCAACTCCACACACATGTGGAGCCATTGGCAGATACCTGAACCCTGGATCAGGATCAGTGCTATTCACTGTGCCACCGTGTCGCTACAAGTGTGTTGATGCGAGTCACTGTCGGAATCACCGTAACTTCACAATAGAATTACAAGCTGAACCCTTTTCAAGCCACCAGAATACTCGGCCAGCATGATAATTCTCATCATTCCACATCCATAAACTGAGCTGGTTAGCATTCTGCATACTGGAAAAACAAGCTTTTTATTGGTTTTCGATGCTATGTCCCTTAATATATGCATTTGTGTACTTTGCATTACAGTATAATAGGCTGTAGCCATTTCCTGGAAAGCCTGCATAGATGCTGCTCTGATAACTATTTGTTTCAAGTTTCCTGAACTCTTTGCACTTTCACCTCCATTTAATAGTGGCGGGCCTCGGTCCACAGGATGACGCTTTCCTGTAAACCCCAGAAAACATGTTAATCTGCAGTGTCAAAGCAGTGCTGTCTGATTTATTAGTTACTGCGGATATCCAAGATGCTTTTGGCCTGATTACCACATCTATCATTGTATTAGCCAGGATTGAGTACTGTGACTCCCACCCGATATAGAGGAACAGTGTATACATTGCCTGCAGGGATATTCCTTTTTCATTATTTTAATAATATAAGGGTATTTTACAGGCAATTTAATTCACATGTAGACTCCACATCTCAACCAATACTACAAACCTTGGGGGTATCTATGTGATGAAATAAATTCCATCCACCCACCTGCTTATCCAGTACAGGGTCGTGATGAAGCTTGGGATACCAGAAACAGGACAAAAATTCACCTGAATAGTGCTGACTGCTATACCTGAAAGTGAAGCTCCTCTACTAACTTGCTACACATCACCAGAGACAACAGAAAAGCAGCTAATGAGAGACACTTTCCAACCAGATGAAGGCTCCAAACAGTACAGATGTTTGCCAAACTGCAACCTCTCCTAGTAGTTATAGGAAGCAAACCAAGGGAGCCATCCTTTTCAGTTTAAGAACTCAGAAAAACGTCTAATTAAAATGAATGGATGTATTTTTTGCCCTCTGTAGTTCACGCTCCTTCAGATTCTGTGTGGAGATGAGTGTGCATGACATTAAACCTTCTATAACCCTCTACAATATGTAAATTTTGCAAATGTACAATTAAACATCTTTGCCTCTCCGATTGTATTTTATTGTATTGTATTTTCTATTGCATTTTACTAGGTGTGCTGCTTTCAAGGTGTGATATGTGTATATATGTGTGTAAATATA
>JAODKL010000036.1:13243724-13254963 GCA_026780765.1 Petrocephalus schoutedeni | reverse complement strand
CATTTTACTGTAAGATCACACAGTTATAAAGTCATAACATATGAAATTTCAGCTGGTGTAATGACTTACTCTGCTTACCCTGAACCTGTTCCTGCTTGAATCAGCTATTTAATTAAAATCAGAAGCAGACCTCAGCCATTGAACTCAAGAGCATATGTGCATAAATAAAAAACACAATTAAATATTGGGTTACTAAATGGGTCATTCCTAGTTATGTACTTGGAAGTCAGACATGTTTCTGGACAAAATGGTAATGACTGATTTTCCATTTGCATATCACATTAACGAAGCAAAGAAAACAGACATAATATATAAGAACGTCATAACCTCTTTCATGACTAAAACAGATCATTTTCTATCTGAAAAATGAATCCATATACTTAATTTCCCTTCCATGCGGTAAAGGGAAGCAGAAGAAAGCCTGACCTAAGTTTAGCAAGCTGTTTAATCTGGCTTCATCCTATTGCTCATCTCATGACTGATTGCACTTCATTGAAAGTCACCCACAGAGCTACATTCATGCTTATTTCCTAAGCAGGGGTCACATGCGGCACAGGAAGCAGATCAGCCCAATTGACATGACATCACCCCTGTGCCAAGGTCTATGTGGAATGTGTGAGCATTGTAAGTGCAGCTCTGTCTGTTCAGCCAACTTGTAATTGCCTCTGAAAGATGGGAATTCCTTTACGTGCAAAAGTCAGGGCAGTGGGAGTTAGCAGGGGCTTGAGGAAGGGGTCACCTGAATGGCTGCCATGATACAGGGGGAAAACATGTCAGTGGGTTCTTCTGACAATTAACAATGAGCCGATGTTCACAATCCCAGGCAGCACCATGCTTGATGACCATCTATAAACATTTAGTCTGAGTATGTGTTTCCACATTATGCCTGCTTAAGTCATCTAGCTCTTTTCATACTGGATTGAAATATTAAATATCACTCAGCCTTTAGCTTATTAGTCTTCCTTTGGTTTGCATTTTGGAGACATACTAATGCATTTTATGGTTAATCAGGGAGACCATTAAAAGCTCACGTTTACATTGCAAAACAGCTAGAAGTTGTGTCCTCATCGAGGAATTTTATGGCTATTCACTCCTTTTCCCAGTTAACTGGGTCCCAACAACACAAGGATCTAATCCTCTTTTGTGTAGTGGTAGGTAACACAAGTTGGCAGAAGGGGACATGATCACTCAACATCAATACCCAACCTGAATGGCACTAAATCACGCTAGCAATGTTCCAACAGCTATGAGAAAGGTTTCCCAAAAGAGTACAGACTATTATAACAACAATGGGCTAAGCATCTTCACATTAATACCCTTGGTTTCAGAATGAGACATATAGTGTATCTGTGTCCTGTGATAGACTGGCAACCTGTACCCCTGGCAGACCTGGTTCCCCGCTTTGTTCTAGGGCCCTTGTGACGCTGACCAGACAAGTGGTTACAAGATGGATGGCAGCAGCATGTTGTGCAACATGTGCAAGGCTATAAACTGTTGCTATGAATCCTAGATGTTTTGAAGAAAGCAAATCATGTTCTTTGTGAAATGCCACAAACACACAAAGGTTTGCCTCATGACTTGTTGGAACAAAACAACTTTAGGCCTTTCTACATTGTAATTTAGTACATTACTTTCTACGTTGTAATTTACTACGTTACTTTCTACATTGTAATTTTCTGCATTGTAATTTATACAACTTTGTTGTCTTTGGCTGGATGTAATTTCTATCCAGATTGACATTGAATATTAATATTAAATGTTTTTGTTTTCTTTTAGGCTTTCATTTGTGATTGCTCAAAAAATTCACAGAGCTGGGAAGCAGAACTTCAGATAAGAAACTCTGACTGACAAAGTAGCTAACCTAGAAGACTAAAAAGGCACTCGTGCGCACTGTGGTTGCTACCCAGGCCCAGAAAATGCTCAGTTCTGCCAAAAACTAGCCACAAAGGGAGCCACACAAGGTCCAGAGGGAAAGCTGTGCAGCCAAGCCTCTTGCTTGCATTAGGAATAAGGCAATGACTGCAAAGGTGAACACTGGTGACACTCATAACCGACAACTTCGGCAGAAGCTGTCCGCCCTGAGCCGGAAGCTGGATGAACTGGAGGATACAAACAAGATCTTCCACAGAGATGAGGAGGAACGCCCAGATCTGCGAGAGAAAATCAGTCGCAGTGATTTCAGGAATTCCAGCCTCATGTCAGAAGTAGAGGAATTAACAAACAGGGTTTTGGAGATAGAGGGCAAAGATGAGGAGTTGATCAAGTTGGAGAACCACTGCCAGGACCTTACAAAAAGGCTGGAGGCTGAATCAAGCAAAAGCCACAGTTTGAGAGCAGAGGTGGACACACTGAACTGCAGGATAATAGAGCTTGAGAAACTGGAGGATGCATTTAGCAAGAGCAAACAGGAGTGCTGCACGCTGAAGAGCAGCCTGGAGAAAGAGAGGAGTGTGAGCAAGCATCTGTCTGATGAACTTGACATGCTGAAGACAAAGATAAAAGAGCTAGAAGCTATGGAGAATCAAATGGAAAAGACCGAGCACACTCTAAAAGAGGACCTTACAAAATTGAAGGCGCTGACAGTAATTCTTGTGGATGAGAGGAAGACAATGACGGAGAAAATTAAACGAATGGAAGAAAAGCTTCAAAGGAGCCCAGGCAAGGTGCTGGCTGATCAAGACAGAGCAATGACAGTAACTGAAAGTCTTACTGGGGGGAACAAAAAAGGCTTAACATCCCAGGCTAGGCTTGAAGAGAAAGTACAGAATGTGACCAGGGACAGAGAAGAACTTAGAGAAAAGCTAAAGGCAGAAGAGGAGAGAAGCAATGATCTTCAAATGAAAGTTAATATGATGAAGAAGAAGTTCCAATCAATGGAAGTTGTAGAGAGAGAATTCCTGAAGAACAAAGCTAAAGAGGAAGACATGAAAATGTCTTCTAATCAGTTCCACCAGGAAGACAACAAAGTAAAGGACCTGACACAGGAAGTGGAGAGGCTCAAAAGAAAGATAAAAGACATGAGGGTGCTTGAGGATGGCCTACTCAAGACAGAGGATGATTTTCAAGCATTGCAAAAGAGATACAACAATGAGCAACAGCGGGCGAAAAAGTTACTGGAAGAGTTAGAACTTTCAAAAAAAGAGCTATCTAAATATCAGATGGCTGAGAAGAAAGATATCAACCAGGAAGACATTCTTTATAAGTGTTTGAAAGAGGAAGAAGCTAAATCCAGACACCTGACTAGAGATCTGGAGGTCTTAAAGGAAAAGGTAAATGAATTCACTGGCACAGAAGAGTCCATTTGTCGCTTGAAAAAAGACCACTCCATATTACAAAGGAAACTGACACAGGAGGAGATGAAGAACAAAGGGTTAGCCAGAGAGATGGAGAACCTCACAGAGGAGCTGGAGCGATATCGACACATCAGCAAAAGCCTTCGGCCAGGATTGAATGGGAGGCATTGCACAGACTTACAGACTTGCTCAAAGGAAGTGCAAACAACTCTGCCAAGCAGCCAGCCTATGGAATACAGGGGTTTGCCTTCTGATCGACCAGCGCTAAATGGAAAGGTGTATATAGAAGCCAATGTGGAGGATGAGGCAAATTACCATAACAAGCTGCCCTTCACCAAATGCAGCACCCCTCTTGTCAACAACACAAGCGCCCAAAACAAAGCCACGAGGCAGTCCTTCCCTATAATTAAAGAAAGGCAAAAACCAGTCGTAAGCGGTAAGGCGATGACTCGACAGAATGGGAATTATGTGCAACAGGGGGATGTGGTGGTGAGGCATGCCCCGGGGCAGCCTCTGCACATCAAAGTGACTCCCGACCATGGGCAGCACACCGCCATGTTGGAGATAACCAGCCCAGGTACTGAGAATGCTCACTCCTATACCAGCACAGCTGTCATACCCACAAGTGGTGCCCCACCAAAGCAACAAATCACCATCTTTCAGAATGCTAACGTATCCCCTCCCAAAATCAAAACTCCATCCTCTCCCGATGGCCTGTGCACCCCTGACAGACCTACATCGCCAGTCTCCATGGCGACTTTCTCTAGAGTGATGAGCCCTGACTCTTCGGTGTGCTTAACGCCAGAGAGAGCGCTGTCACCCATCCAGATAGTGTCAGTAACAACCGGAACTCCGGATCGTTCTCAGTCCGCAGAGTTTGTGGAAGTCGTGGGAAGCCATGCCGTGTTCCGTGTGGCACAGGAGAGACAAAATTGGCAGCTGGAGAGATCCCACAGTTCTGCCCCTAGTGTTATCACCACAGAGGACAACAAAATCCACATCCATTTAGGAAACTCGTACATTCAGGCCATAAATAACACCTCGCATCCCACAAGTCCATGTTATGTGTCCGAGCAAAGACATAGAAGTTCTGGAATATTCAATGGTAACTCTGCCACTAAAGGTGACAGCAAAATCACCAGTAGCCTCACTATAACACCCAACACCTCCCCAACGTCAAGGCATCCACACATTACAGTTAGCAGTCTGTAAGACTGACCCCTCTTCACCTACATGCATCAAATGACCCTCCCCTTGCACCAGCAACAAAAGCCCCACCAAAGTAGAGAAAAATATATCCCTCTATATATATAATTAAGCACTTATTTTCTATTTCTTTTATTTATATGCTTTGAATTATAACTTATGAGCAATGAGATGTGAACAAAGATCATGATTTTTGACTACTGTTAAAACACTTGCATATTACCTGTGGCAAACTTGAGAAACATGAAAGAGGCTGTGGTAAATACACAATACATATGCAATTAACTATAATCCTTATATATGCAATAAATAAGTGTATATATCACCAAGAAACATACATGATTTTTTTACATGTAGTAAAATCTTCAAATAATGCCTGAAAAGACTGTGAAGGCTAGCCAACCAAAAACCTTTTCAGGTGAACTCAACTTGTGCACATACTGTATACACTTAATGCCAAACTGATATATGTTTAATTGTAAATGTTTCTTTTCTAATCATTAAAAAAGTAAAATTCGATTGGGGATTCATTGTTTTCTTTGTCTGTATCCTCAGACTACATATGGCACATAAGGTTAAAATTTCATTGTTAATAAGTCATGTTTTATATAAAAAATGTTACCCATGCCATGGCATTGAATAGGCCGTTTCAAATGAACAAATAAACTTGAGGAAACATAATTTTTCGGTGGAAGCTAGTAACAGGCTCACATGGCAAAATGCCCTTAAAAAGCCATAGAGCTGGTTTTAGTAATACATTATCACAACCTACAAAATATGAACTCATGGTACCACCATTAAATTTCCCTTGTGTTGTGCTACACCCCTGTTTAAAAAGATGATGGTGATTTTATTGTTCTGAAATACACATAGTGCTTTGTCTTCTGTGTCAAACATAATGAAAGGAACTGCATCAACTTTCAGTGCTTATGTGAAATAGATTACGTATTTCGAAAAAGATCCGGAAACTGTTTTGTGTCTTACACGTCCAGGGTCAAAACAAACCCCGTGTTTAGTTTCTATAGCGACAGTACCGTGCTGCAGACTTATCTGCAGGCCACTCCTAGTGAGAGAAATGCTTACAGCCAGACAAAATGGCTGTTACCATGTCTAGAGTATCATCGTCCAATAAACATGTGGTTTGAGACAAAGAGCATGTTCACCTGGTCAGAATCTGAGCCGTAGATGTTACCAAATTGGCAAAACTGAGAAGCCGAGCTCTTAAAATAAATCTGTCGTAATACTTATTAAATACTACACTTCAGTCTTATTTCAAGTACTTTAAAGCATATACAGTATATTAGCGTTATTATTCCAGTGTACACAGACCAAGTATAGTGTTGAATTACACTGTGTTCTGTTGCATTGCATCCAGTCCAGCAGTTTTCCCATCTTGACTGTTTTCCCGTCATTAAATAACCAACCCAGAGGAGATGAACCGACAGACACCAACCTGAACACTGGTGCTATTTTCAGTTCAGGCTAATCCTAAATATTAAACGACATTTCAAGCTGACAGAGCTGTAAACATCTGAGCAAGCACAAGGGATTAGATGAGATGATTTTCTATTGAATGGAAATTAGGACATTACTGCAACTCAAATTCAGATAGCAGGACACGGAGACAGACGTGGGAAAGGGAGCAGAGTAAATGGGAATATAAATCACGCCTGCAGTAAATGCATACCACATGGGTGTAATTTAATATTTAATTTTCTCATGTCCTGTTAAAAAAAGACACAGGCGGACACCTCCCCTTTTATTTATAAGTTCTGCCTTTTCTCCTCCGACAGGGCAACAGAGAAAAAATACGCACAAACTACACTCGGTGACAAAAAAAGTGAAACACCCAGACAGAGTGGTGGAAATGAAATGAATCTGCACATGATGAAAGGTCGTGTGGCTGTATCCTAATGATTATAGTATCGGATCAAACGGACAACAGAGTTGGCAGTGTGGCTACAATGCTGGTCCCATGTCAGTAGGGTGTGGCACCCCCCGGGCCGGGATGTGGCGATACGGTGCGGAAGGAAGTCGCACAGCTGTTGTATCCTCTCCTGTGGGAAATCGGCCCACGGCTGTTGTGATTGGCTCTCGAGATCCTGCAAATTGGCACTGGGTCTGAGTTAACATCCAAGCTGATCCCACATGTGTTAGATTGGGGAAAGATCAGGGGACCTGACTGGCCACAGGAGGACCTCAACATGACGCAGGCAGTCTATAGACACACGTGCCATGTGTGGATGGGCGTTGTCTTGTTGAAAGACTGTACCAGGGTGCTGTCTCAAGAGTGGAAAGACATGTGGATGCAGGATGCCATTGGCATAGCTCTGTGCCATCAGGGTCCCCTGAATCACTATCAGAGATGACCGGAAGTCATACCCTATGGCTCCCCACACCATGATGCCAGAAGTCTCTCCACGGCATTGGCAGGATCGGTCTTCTCCCCTCAGCGCCACCATACACGCAAACAATGGTCAACCCTGGTAATGCAGAACTGAGATTCATCACTAAACATGGTTCGACGTCACTCGTCATCAGTCCGTGCCTCCCAGTTACGGCACTACTCAAAATGCAGTCGTCTTTGCAGTGGTGTAAACAGCAACCTACGCATGGGATGGTGAACATGTAGCCCGGCTGATGCCAGTCGTTGAGACACGGTGCGGGATGACATGGGGTGTTGTACAGTGTCCAAAACCTGTGTCCGGATAGCAGGCACAGATGCCATGGGGCTCAGTAATGCTTGGCGCACAATACGACAATCCTCCCTTGGTGTGGTCTGTCTTGGGCGACTGGAACCTTCACGATGTGTGTGGGTGCCCTCACGTGCCCATTGGTTCCAACATCGGGTGACTGTGACATCTGCATGCCCCACATGCCGGGCAATTGCACGTTACGACCATGCAAACCCACAATGCGACCCTAATCAAATTCTCTCACGTGGTGGCGATGCTGTCTAATGAGTCAGCACGGCATCCTCTGTGTCTGGTGACTAGACGTGCCAGCTCCTTGCAATTTGAATCATTTACATAACCATTTCTGGTATGCATGTGTACCAAATTACATCCAAATCCATCATTAATTTTAGGTGTTAAACTTTTTTTCACTGAATTTATATACACCCTGAGATCATGGTAGCTCCCCTAAGCCCATGTTAGTAGTTTGAAAGTAATTTCCGAATTACCAGAGCGTGCTGAATTACTACAGGAATAATCGGTTGCTACTGGACTCATAATTCAGCCTCATGTAAGCAGCGTTTCTTGTTTTTGCTGCACTGAATGTTAGTCATTCTGCAGCCTATGGAGTTTCTTAGCAAATGATGTCTCTCCCATCTGGACTTAGGTGGCAGATCGAGTCCGGTGTGACGGTCTTGTATGCCGTGCTCCCTCCATTCCGAGCACACTACTCTGATTTTCGCACAAAAGGCACTGCTGAGCAGTGTCTCTTTATCCCCATTATGGCGAAAGGAAGAATACATCATAGGGGCTTCCATTTCCTAATCTCCTAAGGCTTTCCTTGAGCAAGAATGGAGTCTAACCTTGCGAGGCAAACGTAAACTGTAGGGCAATTTTAAAGATTGCTCCCTTCTTATTTTGTCTCCCTACTAATAGAGCATTTACATTTATTGCATGCATATTATAACTACATGTTTTAAAATTTGCTTTTGCTTGGTGCCTGGACTGTCATAATAATTTGTGGTCCGACTACACGCACCAAACTTAATAGCCCAGTATGAACCACTATGGCCATTTGCATGCAGTGCGGAAAGGAGATATGGACAGTGGTGCATGCTGGGAGCGAAGCCAGGATTGGTGGGATTGTGTCATCAGGGGGCGGAGCTACTGATGAGAGAGAAATTAGTAGCAGGGGGCAGGACTATGATTCAGGGTGATGAGGGTGATCGGTAACACAGTTCGGTAATCCGCATGTTAGTTAACCACTGGTATTACCAGTACAACCCCACAGGCCATTGCCTTCTGTTTCTTTTGGTAGCTATGAAGACACATTTGTGTTATGTTTAAAAATCAGTATCTGGTGTCCATAGCACAGGAAATTTAACGTAACAACCCCAATGTCACACTGTTTACCTACACAGGTGGGCTATGACATTTAGATTTAATATCGCAAAATAAAAAAAAAATACAACATGAGCATAATATTTACTTTACAGGATCCTCAGGATATTTAATTAATAACCCAGTTAGCATATTTTCTAAATTGTAAAATGCAATCACTTCTCATTATGTGTGGTAATATACACACACCCATGTTAATACCATACTAAATGAATCATTAGTAGTTATGGGGACTTTGGTAGATTGATCACATGTCCATGGGCCCTTAAACCAGGCCCCCAGCTCCAAGGGCCCTGCTTGCTCTTACATGATACATGTGTATCATGGAGAGCCGGATGGGGTCGGCAAGAAGAGCACTTCCCCATGGGGTCAAAGGCAGTTTCATTATAACAATATTGGACTGCTGAAATAACTTTTGAATTTAAGAATACGGTACTGCCCTCTTGTGGAAGCAAACAATACTCAAATCATGTTAAAATCACAAGTGAATCATAAACAATATATAATAGAACTTACGCATTTACAGCATATGTTGTCTTATTATTGTATTCCAAAACATGAAAATGTTTGAATTAAACCCAAGAGGGGCAGTCAGTCTGGTTAACTTTTACAAGCAAAAAGACATAGCTGTCACACATACATAAGTAACTAGATATCTTAATGTCAAAGCAGTAGCTCTTTTGGTGCTTATGTGAAAGGTTGCCATCTTGGTGCAACCGTTTCCAACACTTTTCATTGTATTTTACCAGAGGCAGTCTTACTTGGGTATGATTGATTCAGCTGGTGCCCCCAGTTTCCCAGCAAGTGACAATAATAAGCTAGCTGTAGTACAGTCAGGTCCTCGGGCTTCAGAAATGTTGGCTTTGCCTCACCAGAGTCCCACTGGTGACACTGACTACACCTTTAAATGCCGTTTCACTGTGTTTGCTCTTTTTTTATAGGGCACTTTATACACTAAGCATTCAATAAACACTTTCAGATGGAGAGATGGGCTTGGGTCATCATGTCAAAATTTACTGTTGATCATTCTGGTTCCAACAGCCCATTAAATGGCAGTAATATAGCCTATTTAAATAGCAGTATGCTTGGGCAATGAACATGGTTTCTACTTAAGATTTTCTTGCCTAATTGACTTCCACAGACTGTTTGAGAGGCAGCCCCAGCACACTAACATTTGTTGGAATATCACACTTGAGGTATAGACCCTGGGTGCAGCATTAAAACAGAATTTTAAAATGTGTCTTTTTAAGTTTTCTTATAGTGTTCTGATTTAATTGGAAGCATTCCAACTGAATCACTATTTTCTACCAAGAGTCATCATTACATTGCAGTGCACAGGATTAATATAGTATCTATCTAAAGGTTTTTTTTTTCCTGTATTATTATTATTTATTTATTTTTGTTAAAGATAAAAAAAAATCTCACCAGCAATGTGCATGTTCCTTCCTAGTGTACAGATCTCCATCTAGTTTGATTTAATTTCCTATGAAAATTCATGTGTACTCTTCATAAACCTCCGGGACAAAATGGAAACGTAATGATGTCTCATAATGATCAAAGAGCGATTATTTTTAGGAAATAAAAAGCATTCATTCCCTCTTCAATATCCATGCAGTACGACTGCAAAATCTCACAACTCAAAATGTGACCGGTCCACTTACAGAGTGATTTGTATTTGTCCTTGTGATAGATTTAAGTCTAACATACTTAATAGCTTACTGTCAATATGCGCATCTGTCATAATCACAAGAATAATTGGAAAAACCTCTTAGCTTGAAGAGCCACATCCAAAAACATGACCATCTCACCATGAGCTCCATGTCTTATAGCATAAAAGTGACCTTTGCTCTAATGCCCATCATAAGCTCTTGAGGCATGGTATATGCTAGTACAGTGTGAAATATGTAGTGTTCAATGCCTTTTATAGAGATGACTGTGGAGTTAAATCGAGGAGAACAACAGAAGATCTTAGCCGCAGTCTTGTCGTGAATCTCAGGGAGTGTGTGCATTGTCAGTCTGGTTGATGGCTGCTGTTCCTTCTGCTACTGGTAGGGGGAGCCCATGGCGCACAAACTGAGAGGGAGCAATGCTGGAGAGGTATGACTTGGTGGTGCAATTGCCTGGGGGGGGGGGGACCTGCCTGAAATAAAAAGCAAACTGCAGCAGCAATGCATTCAGTTCTGGCTCCTTATAGGGAGAACCAAAGGAACATTTTTGGTGACTCCCCAACAGAGCTGAGCATGGGGAGATCCAGGTACTGCATCAGGTATCACTGTACATGGAGGGTCCTGGGAACTACGATGGAGAGGGCGTCTTTGATATATTGTATTGTATTGCATTGATGTACGGAATAAAATTCACTGGTGAGATGTAGGACCAGTGCTGATAGTGTGATGCGTGATAGAAGTTCCCACCTTCATGACAAGGGCAGCTGGTATATGTATTCATAGAGTTGGAAGGGGCCCATGACTGCAAGGGGCCCTAAAGGGGCCCATAGCTCCATCCATTCATCCATCCATCCATCTTCTAAACCTCTCATCCAGGAGAGACCCTAAAGGGTTCTCTAGGATTTGTAAACTATACTAAGACTATCCATCCATCCATCCATTTTCCAACCCGCTTATCCTGTTCAGGGTCGCGGGGGGTCCGGAGCCTATCCCGGAA
>JAODKL010000036.1:13233112-13243443 GCA_026780765.1 Petrocephalus schoutedeni | reverse complement strand
TCGCGGGGGGTCCGGAGCCTATCCCGGAAGCTACGGGCACGAGGCAGGGAACAACCCAGGATGGGGGGCCAGCCCAATACTAAGACGAGTAAATCTTAATAAGAACATAGAAGCATTCTATATAATTGAAAATATATAATATAGATGATGATTTATTAGTACAGAATATAACATTATAACATTATGAATCTTGCTTCCTGGGACCGTTATAAAACATGCACAGAAATTGTTTTATTTTTCTTCTTCGAAAAAATCACACTACACATGCCCAGAAAAAGTATGATTTTTGAAAATCTCCTTTGCCTTCAGGGTAAAGATTATGCTACATTGAACATAGGCCTACTCATATAATTTCTAATTATTAATTCCACTCTACAGCTGGGAAATCAATTTAAAAAAAATATTAAAAATGCCATTTTCTTCGCTGCTCCAAAATCCCTCCCTTTTGCTTTTGATAAAATTATAACTTTGTGGGCTTCTTCATTCCTGCTCAGTCTTTCAAAAGCGTCAGACAGAATACAGGAAAAAATTTTTGGTAACTAAGTGATTTCAGAAATCAATATCTTACCAGAAATGTCAAAAAACAATACCCAGATTGGAGAAGAGTGAAATTGTTTTTCATTTTGTCGGTAACTTTGGTTGTGTTGAATTAAGCATTGGACATCAATGTATCAATGTAATCATCAGAGGTGGGTAAAAGTCCAGAAAGTAAAAGTCAAACCAAGATTTTGTTTCAACCAACCAGCTGAGTACGCTATGACTGTGACTCAAATGGTTGGTAGAATCAAAATCTTGGCCTGGACTTTTACTCTGTGGACCTGGATTGCCCATCTCTGGTAATTATCCTCAAAATCTAATCAGACAATTAGCTTGTGGATTGTGTTTGGGAGAAATGCAGTCATCGCTGTCTAGGACCACCTTGGGTAGGTGAGTATGTGTTCATATAAAGGGGGAAAAAAAAACAAGAAAAGCGTAACCTTGTAAGGAATTTTAAACTTGTAATTAACAACTTCACGCATCTTTAATTCTGTCTTTATTCATGAACACCTGCTTTATTTGACCTGGGGATTTTTCAAAATGGTGTCGCATTGATGCTCAAAGTGAAAAAGCTGCTGCTGTCTGGCGTGAGGCAGGGCTCCTCTGCAGAGGGGGAGGGTCTAGCAGAGCGTAGTGTTATGGTGGCCTTCACAGTCACTCATGGCCACTAATGCCAACTCTACTTGCCAGGGACAAAAAATTTGACATAGCATATTTCCACATGCACCCGGAACTCGACCTAATTGGGGTCGCTGTAAACAAATAGTTTGCTTCAAATCTGATTTTAAATGCATATTGACTGGTGTGGGACCATGTGAAATGGTTTGCCTCGCCAAGCGAGGTGAAATTTACTGCGAACTGGATTGTGCTTGCGATTCACTTAGCTAAAAGCTACAATAAATTAGCGCGCCATGCTGACAGTTCAGCTGCGTGACAGGAGGGGGAACGAACTGACTCTGCTGTGATCGACCAGCTCATTCTACTTAACTATTTCCCAGAATAAACCAGCTAATCGAATGATATGCAGAAACAAAAGCCGGTAACTAGAATTCTGGCAGTCCGCTCCTCATAAAGGAGATGAAGACGCTGTACCCCCCCCCCCCCCCCCCCCGCCCCCCCATCAAATCAACAATCATTATCTTAGCATAATGCATTAACAATACACAGAGCTCTGTTATCTGAATCAGTTCCGGATAGGGCCTCCCTTGGAAAAACACAGATACAAACAGAGACCCCCCCAGGGTACCCTGCCCAGAAACATGGGCCCAACTCTACAGCAAAGCCTTGGTGGTCAGGCCATTCACATAACCCAGCCAGGGTTAACCTTGTCCTTAATAACTATGTGGATCCATCACCTCCCACTAAATGAAATGTGTGGATCAGATGCAGTGCCATTTAGGCAGCAGGCCCAAAGGACCAAAACAGATAAGAGCTGGGCAATGGACGCTGGGATGCACCTCTAGGGCAGGGAAGAAGCCGAAGCCAGTGCAGAAGATGGTTAGATATAGGCAGCCTTACACACAGCGTGGGCTCTGAAACCAGACCTCTACATCGGAGGTGGAGTCTCTCCTACTCCGGAGCTCTGTGTGCTGAAAGGCGTGTGGTGGGCGTGGGGTTATTTACAAGTCTCAGCCCAAAAGGCCGTGCAGCTGGAGCTATTCCCAGCAGACGAGAGGGTTGCCACAATGTGACGGCAAACTGCAGAGACAAAAACTCTGACTGATGTTCATGTATAAGTACCAAATAGTAGTTTGGAGTATCCAAGTAGCAGTTTGGATTATCCTTTGAGAGAAAGTGGGTGATGTGCTCATAAGGGTATCTCCACTAAACTCTACTGCCAAACCAGGAGATGTTAATGTACATGTGGGGAGTATTGGAGATACCTAAAAGGGCATGATTGAGAAGAATGTCTTTGTTAAGCTAGTCCCGAGTGGTGAACTGTGACTGGACGTCTGTTCAAGGCACAGAAAAACCCTTTGCAAAGACAAAGATTTTCGTAATTGTTCAAGGTACCAAGGCATATTAGGCCGAAGGTCAACGATCGACTTTAATAATTGTATCATCTGATATGAAGCCATGTTGTTTTGGAGAGTGAACCGAAGGCCAGAAAAATGGATCTTGCACATCTAAAAAACATGAGGGACATTAGCGTGCTCAAGGCTGCAATCATTGCCGTAGCTGCAAAGTGCTGTGCAAAGACAAGGCTTGTGGTTTATCAGTCAACCGGGTGTCCCAGTCCACCAATACAGTCATAAGCTGTGGCTGACGACCAAAAGAACAAGATCACGAGTGCCAATAGCTGAAATGAGGTGTCTCATCAGGGCTGGTTCTTTGTGAAAGGGTGAGGAGTTCCGAGATCAACTCGGGTGGTTCAGGAATCTTAGTCCATCTGTACAGTAACCGCTCCGGGCATTTCCCACAGGGCACAGGCCCTGGGAAAGACCCAGTACATGCTGGAAGGATGATATCTCCCAACTGGGCTGGGAATATCTAAAGATCCAACAGGAAGAGCTACAGTCTGTGGCCATGGAAAAAGGTCTGGCCTCACCCACTCAGCATGCTGTCACCGCAATCCTCACCATGGAACGTGGTGGGAGAATGGACATGCTGCTTCCAAAAAGTGAATCTAGAAACTGAATGAGTCATTAACACCCACGACACAATAATAGATGAGAATAAAGCTCTATAGCTGGTAAAGAAATTGGTCTTGCTCATCTCCTCTCAAGGTACCGTGTCACTACCCTTGCGAGAAAACAGCAAAAAAATAGTCTGGCTTATGTGCCATTTGGCTGGAGGAACTCTAATGCAGTTTTCATGCTTGACTGGGGAGCAGTTGTGGTGAAAATCTGTCATTTGTTTGCTTCAGTCAGAGAGAATTGCTGTCCAGTTATAACTGAACACCATTCCACTTTCCAGAAAGTAAACATTATTAATAAGTCACACTGCAGCAAGAATATTACGTTTCAGAAGAGTACATATAACAAGGGTGTGCATTATTTATATGATAAAAAGTCTTCAAAATGGACAAAAACTAATAGTAACAAAGTAATAAGTGAAAAATGATTCACAATCAAATCACCATTAAATAGTTTACAGAAAAATACATATAAAATTAGAAAGGAATAATCCCTGGGCACATTTTGGACATGTTCTGTTGAATTAAGTATACTTATTAAAGGCCAAGAATTAAACAAAAACTTCAGGAACGATTAATGGTAGATGACAACCGTCTGTTCTTTTTTCCAACAATGTCATCCGTAAAATTTATTCTTATGCTCGGTACATTTTTAGCAATGCTAGTAATGCATTCAAGATCTTTTTTTTTGTACATCAGTTGGATTAGGGTTATTAATGATGTTTATTAATCTGCATTTTTATCTGCGATTCATAAGATACATAGCTATCTTTGGGCTGAATAAATTATAATAAACAGATATTTTATCTTTCTAAAGACAACTACAACACCTCTATATTTAAACTAGGTTCTAAAGAATTCACATAATTATGAATAATTCCTGATTTAAACTCTGAAAAAAAAAGCTCTCACTGATTTGCATTAACTACTCCTATGTGATTTTGCTATTTCCAGACGTGGGAATTTATGAATCTACTTGGTATCTAATGTTATTTTAATGTGCTCAGAATGTATCCCATGCACATATCTGCCAAGTACAAACATAGGCACTGATTAATCATTAATGATTCATTCATGACAACATTTTTCAACAAAAGTATCTTTTCTGGTGAAGATGAAAACAGACATCACTTACTGTACTAAACTTTAAATCGAATGATTCAACAGAAAGTATGTAAATGATAACTGTGAAAGACTTTCTTTCCAGTGAAGGGATTAAAGATATTTCTGCCCCACAGCTGACTATGATGTGAAGCTCCGTCGCAACCATGCCAAGGTTACCTGTGGGGCGATGAATCTCTCATAAATCTGAATGAACAAGCAGAGACGCCTTAATGAAAATAAGATATTTACCTATGATTTTGTTTATTCAGACATAAAACATGAACCAGTACGATCTTCAAATAAATTCAGTTTTCTATTATGTTCTTCAGTGGTTTCCATTTTTCTTTCTGAATTTACATGGTTTAACATGACTTTACCATGTACTGTATTTCTCAGTCAAGAAAGAGGACTAACATGTCAACATTTAATAATCCTGTATTCAGCTATGCAGTCATACTTTTGGTCCTTCCGTGCAACGTTCAACGGCATATACATCCGAGGTCCCATAAGGGTGAAACACAGTTGAATAATCCTGATCGGAGAAGGACACAGCAGATGTAAGAGGCCATAACCTACCATGTGTAGTTGGTTTAAACAAAGCGACTGCCCTTCCAGCTGTATAGCAGCACAGTACATAGCCTAACTTATAACACCCATAATACTTGAAAGCAATTAGAAAAAGTTGGGACGGTATGGAAAATGCAAATTGAAAAAATGCAGTGATTTTGAAATTTACTTTGAATTTATTTCATTGCAATCAGTATTAACCCAAGATATTTCTTGTTGTGTCTGGTCAGCTTCATTCATTTGTTAATATACAGTCATTCCTGCATTGCAGGGCAATTTAGGGCTAGTAATGAGGTAAAAAAAAAAAAAAAACTAAATAATGATGTGATTTCAAACAGGTGATTGTAATCATGATTTGGTGCAAAAGCAGTGCCCACAAATGGCTGACTCTTTGAGGGAAAAAAAATGGGCGGAGTATCTCTAGTTTGTCAACAAATGGTTGAAAAAATTATTGAGATAACAAGGAAATAAAAACAATGTTCATCAAAGAAAGATTGAAAGGGATTTGCATATTTCTCCCTCTACAGTGCATAATATCAGTAAATGACTGAGATCCCTCAGACGGCACAGCACCAAGAACCGACATTCATCAATAGCTGATATAAACACATGAGCAAGGGATTACTTTGGCAAACCTACAAGCACTACAACATGGAGTTACATTCGTGAATGCCACTCAAAACTTCACTGTGCAAAAAATAAGCCTTATGTTAACCATGGCCAGAAGCAGCCTATCCTTCCCTGGGCTCAGAGGCATCTGGGATGGACCATCACAAAGTGGAATCATTTATTGTGGTCAGACGAATCAGTATTCCGGATCTTTTATAGAAGAAATGGACGCAATGTGTTCTGGACCATCAAAGACGAAAAGGGCAATCCAGACTGTTATCAGCAACAAGCTCAAAAGCTAGGGTCTGCCATGGTCTGGGGTTGTGTCAGTGCCCTTGGCAAATGTAGTTTATACTTCTGTGATGGCATCATTAAAGCAGAAAAGTACATTGAGACTTTAGAGCAACATATGCTGTCACCAAGATAACATCTTTCCCAGGGACATCCATGCATTTTTCAACAAGACAATGGAAAACCACAGTCTGCACGCATTATAAAGGCATGTCTGCAGCAGAAGAGGGCATGAGTACTGGACTGGCCTACTTGCAGTCCTTACGTATCCCCAATAGAGAATGTGTGGAGAATTTTGAAACATAAAATGGGATGTAAAATGACGACCCCATAATGTAACACACCTTTACATATGTTTACAGGAAGAATGGGACAAAATAACACCTGAAACATTTCATCACTTGGTATCCCCAGTGCCTGGACGTCCTTTAAGTGCTTTGAGAAGGAATAGCAACATTAGTGGTGGATGCTTTACCGTCCCAAATTTTCTTGGAATGTGTCACAGGTCTGAAATGCAGGAATGACTGTATATTAACAAATGAAATGAATATAACCAGACTAAACATGAAATATCTTGGGTTCATGCTATCTGCAATGGAATAAAAGTCAAAGTACATTTCAGAATCATACGATTAGCAGGATTAACGTTAGACTTAGGGTTCAGAATAGGTTTAGGGTTCAGGTAAAGGTCACGATTGATTTAAGATTTAGAGCCAGGGTTAGGGTTGTCTTATGAGTTAGGCCTTGGGTTAGGCATCTCCTAAGAGTTAGAGCTGTTACTGTACTCTTATGAGGTGCCCAAAGCCTCAGTATTGTAAACACTTTCAAACAAACCTCTTTGTCTCTATGGTGGAAATTTCCCCTGGTAACGATAATAAAATAGGAATAATGTGTGTCTACAGCTGAACTTCTGTGAGGGCTGGTACTAGATGATCACCTGCTGGTTACCCTTAAATTCACCAGTTAAATAAAGACGATCTGGTCCCTGTTGGACTTATTGGTTTTAAAAGGGTCAGTTAACCTGGGAGGAGCATTGAATGAGAAACAGGGTGGATAGGGGTGGTTTATTTGGGACTCTTATGTATCTCTTATTCTTTCAAAGCTAGCACTGTATCATTATCTTCTTCCAGGAATCTAAATATGTCATAATTAAACCACAACATTAATTATAACGATTTTTCATTTATATTCTTCCATGGTTTTCGTTCAGCATCTGTGATGGGTTGGTGCCCCATCCTGGGTTAACATAATATGCCAATACATTGTTAATACATTGTTCAGATGTGATTTCATTGTTTCTTGCTATTTTAGCTGCCTTGTTTTCCCATTCTTTCCATTCCGATGTGACAATACTTACTAGTTTATACACAGATAGGCATCTGTGCACTAACCTGCAGTACATGTAGGATAACAATCATTCCCAAAACCACAGTGTGTCTACATGCTGCCAACCCACCAACAACTCTAATAAATTCATTAATCTTCGCTCTGTCTCCCAGTGTTATTATGTGTCAGGTGGGAAAAAAAATAACTAACTAGAGTCTCGAAATTGCCTGTAGTGTATTAACCCTGTGTATGTGTGAATTCAGGATGTACCCCAGTCTTCTGCCCTGTGCTGTTTTGGATAGGAGCCAGGCCATAGCCATGATAAGTGGTTATGAGATTAATGCTGTTAAAACATTCAGCAATAATCAAAACAAGAGACCATGAACCATGAACTCCATGTACCATGGAGTGTACAGTACTGTGCAAAAGTCTCAGGCAGCAAAAGAAAATGATGTTCAAATGATTTTCATGTTGGTGTAAATCTATGCTATTATGCCTGTCAAAGTGTGTTTAGTCATTTCAAAACCTCTGCTAAAATCACCACAGGACTTGTATCACCCATCCACTACACCCATTTATTTATTTTTTACTTGACCATTAAGACACCTCGTATAGCTAATCAATATCTCATTCACTTTTTAAATCTAATTAAATTACTTATTTAAGTGAGCTGACAGTGAAATTTAAGAAATACATAGAATGGCAAAGGTGCCCCTGAGGACAAGTTTGGGAACTGAAGTGATGCTGTTCTAGCCATCCAGCAAGATACCGGTGACTTTTTGGAGAATGTAAGACATTTTCACTAGTTTGTATTGTGTTACTCCTGATTTGTATGTTCTAATGTTATATTATATTTTTTGTTCTGACTAAATGTACACATACTACCTAGACAAATGGCTTTAAACTTTTGACTGCCTAAGACTTTTACATACCCTCCATATCTTCCATACCCTCTGAACACATTTACGAACTTTAGAGCCTGTATTATGCATATGGATCTAAATCTATTTGTACGTATAATTGGATAGGTTACTTATTCCAGAATCTGAAAGCAAAGGATGGTGCCTTGCTGTAAACTGCTTGTTAAAAGCTAAAGCTTGTGGGCTTGCTGCAAAGTCTGCCTGTTAAAGTTCTCCATTGGGGCAGCATGGTGGCTCAGTGGCATCGTGATTGGGGGATTGGGGGGGGGGGGCAAATCCCTTTCCCACTTTGTTGCAGAGTTTTTCATGTTCTTCTCATGGTGCATTTCCTCTAGGCACTCCAGTTTCCTCCCACCGTACAAAAACATGAGGTTTAAGTGAACTAGTGTCTCTGTTGTCTGTAGTATGATAATGCATAGCTGTCAATGAAACTTCCCTGGGTAAACGCCAGGCTCACCATCGCTTGCATTGGAAAAGCGATTATAGAAGATGGATGAGCAGAAACTTTTAGGATTGAGAAAACCAGCAGCAGGTGAATCTATATCTATTAATTCAGTTGCATAAATTGGTACCTTATTGTTACAGCTAAGGAAAAATAAACAAATAAATTGCGCTAATTTACTTCTAGGTACTCCATAATAAATCAAGCATTTCTCTTATACTTTGCATCAAATGTGCTTATAAATTATAGTTGCATTATAATGTAAAATTATATGGTAACATACTTCACCTATATGTTAATGAATAATAGGGGTATTAGTTATTTTATATTTTGTGATAAAGAGTCTGTCACAGTATTTTATTCGTGCATTTAAAATGCATTATGGTGAGTGCATTATAGCAAATGTTACTCTTAAATGCATTATATTGCATGATAGCAGCTCTGCAAATACCCAGTGTGTATTATTCAATTTAACACAATGGATTTTAAATTGCACGAGTTGTATTGAGTACAGAGGTTTTAATGAATGCCATTTGCTTTACAAATAAAAGCTACAATTTTTCTGAGTCACAGAACAAATTGCTTTTCACTTTATTATGGTACAGTCACCTTATGGTCCATTCACAGGGGGGAGCCATACGTTGAAAAAAGAAACCTGGGAATAGTCCATCCATCTTTTAACCACTTATCTCAGTCAGGGTCATATAGGGGTGGGTGGGGGGGCGGGTTACCCCTGGCAGCACAGGACACGAGGCTGGAGTACACCCTGAAAAGCAAGCCAGTACATCACAGGGTTCCATATGTGCATTATGGGTAATTGACGGTGACCTACCCACATGCTTTTGGTCTGTGTAAGGAAGCTCAACACAGGGGAACATCATACAGACAGTGCACAGGGATCCTCCAAAACGTGATCAAGGTGCTAGGCACTGAACCAGGATACTACACAATAACTAGAGCAGTAATAGTACTGCCCACACAAACCTGGCTTCTTTAAGTTGTCTGCTGAAGGAACACTAATTTGTAACAGTGATGAACACCAAGGGGGACTCACATGTTTATTATCAGACGGAAATGCTATCCTTGCATCTGTGCTATAAATTAAACAACATTGTAACATAACATTACAAAGTTATATTTTTTATTATCCAGAGGAACTATTTTTTAACTAATTATTAACTGATTGTACTGCTGAAGCCATTCAACAGGGTATTACAGGAAGGAAGGCCATTTGGGAGCCTTCTTTAAACCTCCAAGCCCATGTCCATAACCACCATTACTGGCTGCTAACTAAAAAAAACAAGAAAATCTCTACAGCCATCAGTCTGTCGACCGCCTCGACTGCAATATCTTCTATGGTAATTTGAGAATTTCCATTGCAGGATTCCATGATCAAAGTCATAAAAGCAAGAAACCACATTTATTGCAATTAAAATAATACAAATATACATTCTGAGTTACCCATCCAGCAACGCAGTAATGATATGCAGTAGAACAGCACAGGCAACATTTTAACCGGAGCACTAATGCAATGAAAAAATACTTTCTGAAAGTCGTTACTAAAAAAACACAATTAAGAAGACAGTGTGAATTGTTATTGCCTTGACATCTTCCGATAATTAACTCTCAAAATGTCATGTTCAGTCCTAATTACACTTAATAAGAAAATTATAGTTTCCTGTGCTCTGTTTATAGAGATATACTCCGTATATCTTCCAGCATGATACAGTTTATTTAAATGCTAAGTATGACAATGAGTGAATGAACGAATGAATAAATACAAAAATTAACATAGCCTTAACGCTGAACCTGCAATGAGGTAATTAACAAGTAAATTACAAAATCTCTTCTGAGACACCTGCACTGTGATTTTAACCAGATACGACATAGGTAACTTAAG
>JAODKL010000036.1:13214595-13228600 GCA_026780765.1 Petrocephalus schoutedeni | reverse complement strand
TCAGGAAATGAATCCAGTGGTTGTTCTTCGTGACTCGTATTAGTAAAGAGAAACTTTGAGCCAAGAGTGTAGTTTTGCCCAGTCTAAAAACGAAGGAATGACTGAAAGTGGCATTTACGGTATACAGTGCTTTTCAAGACACCCAAAGAGTTTTACAGAACCTATGGGGAGGCACATGTATCACAGCACTGTGTGGCCCCCACCTGGATGATGCGACGGCAACCATTCCACACCAGTGCGCTCACCACCCAGTGGCTAAGGTGGCGAAGGGGCAGGAGAGAATTCACCAGTGTGATATATGGGGGTGATTAGGAGGCCAGATTTGACAGGGCCACAGAGGGCAATTTTAGCCAGGGCATCTGGTACCACCCCTACTTTTTAGAAAGATGCCCAGCAATCTTTTATGACCTCAGAGAGTCAGGACCTCGGTTATACATCTCATCTGCAGGACAGCACCATCTTTATAGCATAGTGTCCCTGTCACTGCACTGTGGCATTGGGATCCACACAGACCACAGGATGGGCTAACCTGCTAGCTACATCCACACCTCGTCCACACCAGCAGCCCAGCTTTCCTAGCTGATCTCCCATCCATTTACTGGCCAGGCCCAAACCTGCTTAGTTTCAGATGGATTGCCTAGTTGGGACTGCAGGCGGTATGGCTGCTGGCCAAAAATCTCAACTGTGTTGGGTTAACAGAGGTTCAGGTGCAGCAGTCTAAAAGTATTGTTACATGTTGGCCTACTAATTCTTTTCGTTATTAAAGCAATAAAATGCAGGCAATTAAATAGCCCTAAAAGTCCTCGCAAAAATGAGCAGGGACACAGTGTGATGGCTCACAGGACACACAAGACATTTTGGTGCCTCAAAAGAAACAGTCATATCTAGTTTTGCTTTAGAATTAAAAACCCTGCAAGGGATATTTAGAACAAATAATCAGGAGGCGTCTAGGGGCCTTAGGGACGCGCAGGCCTCCCATCTGCCTCCTATTGGCTGCCGTTCGACTGCGCCACGTAATGAGGCAGCGATAGCCCACGCCCGTGTTGGATGCCGCTCTCACGGCTTCTGTCAGCCTCAGCAAAGACAGCGGGACTCAGTCTAAACAGAAAACGGGAACGAGCCCACATTAACAGGCCACTGTTAATATAGCCCCATTGTCAAAAGAGAAAGCTGTCTCCTCCTAGACCATTTTTTCATTTATGGCGCTGTCCTTTTCCCCCCCCAGATACTTCCCAGTCCAGTTTTAGCTGGTGCTGGTGGCAGTTCTGCCTGTAGAAACCTGCAGAAACCCAGTGCCATGTCGCTTCTGTTTAAGCGAGAAATCGGTGGCTTCTATCCGGGCGGCTATGTCTGCTCCCAGCCATTTTCGAGCGAGTCAGGCAAAGTCTTGTTTGGAAACTAGAAATGACACATGCGCAAATGAGAGCTTATCTATTGCACAGGCACTTTCAGTACTCAAGACACTTTTAATTTCTTCAAAATTAAAGAATTTGATTTTGACGCAAAAACAGGAATTATCCAACATGTTTCAGTTTAAAGAAAAAGAAAGAAAAAAACGATATTACAGAAGGGTGTATCGGCAATGTGGAAATGTGTATGCGGTGTGGCAGGATCGAGCTAAATAAACGCACAAACATAAACCCTGGGGAGGCTTTATTTACTAAACAACTGGCCAGCGGAAGTCAGGAGAAGGGGGTCTGCAGCATTGTGGGATATGACTGCCGGCAGGTTCATCTAAAAATAAGGGTGCTGTGAATAGTAGAAGACTTTGCAAAAAGAAAAGGAGTGGTGGAGAGAAAACCAAAGCAAAAAGAAATGGTGGAAGTGATAGATAGACAGACAGACAGACAGGCCAGCGGGAAGGTGGGGTTAGACATCCGACCCCACCTTCTCGTGGCATCAGAAGCCTTATCTATGTCCGACACGTGTACAAGCGGAATCATAAGTGTGAGTCGAAGCAATGTCGCCAGACGGAAGAATTAATATCTTGAATACTAATAATAATTCATAATGATACAGATTATGTACTATATGCAGGCCTGCTGGCATGTGGGCGGGGCTTGATGTGGGCCAGGTGGGATGTGGACGGGGTTTGATGTGGGCCAGGTGGGATGTGGACGGGGTTGGATGTGGGCCAGGTGGGATGTGGACGGGGTTGGATGTGGGCCAGGTCTGATGTAGGCCAGGTGGAATGTGCGCGGGGTTTCATGTGGGCCAGGTGGGATGCGGACAGGGTTGGATGTGGGCCAGGTGGGATGTGGACGGGGTTGGATATGGGCCAGGTCTGATGTGGGCCAAGTGGGATGTGTGCGGGGTTGAATGTGGACCAGGCGGGATTGGGTGGGGTTTAATGTGGGCCAGATGTGGGCGGGGTTTGATGTGGGTCAGATGGGATGTGGATGGGGTTTGATGTGGCCCAGGTGGGATTGGGTGGGGTTTAATATGGGCCAGGTGGGATGTGGGTGGGGTTTGATGTCCAAACCTGCCTTCCCACAGGTCTCAGCGAGACATACTTGGTCAGGGAGGCTACTTTAAAGAGGCCATAATCCTGTGAGCCAGTCATATTGGGATGGACATGGCCCTGTGGTTGCATGCTAACTAACTGTCCAAAGCACCAATCCTGAAAGATGTCTACTATATGAGCTCTGAACACACACCAATCTATGGTTCAGAACACCAATGGACGCAAACGTGCTACAGTGGTATTATGCATGAGCAGGGATTTGCCTAGCTGATACTAAAATTAATAATTTATAATAAATAATGTAATCCAACAGCATGTACAATTACCTGGGTGGTTCAGGCACGAAACATAAAATGGAAAACCATCATCTCTACTTTCTGGTCATTCTCAAACATGGCGAGAGGATTAAAATAGCCCGCAATGCTGGGTGACTAACCTGACATAGTGACATTTATAATGTTCCACAGAGTAAACTGTAATGCGCCAAACAGCAAAGCTATTGGTTTTTAATAGCCAACAATAACATAGCTGGGTGGCTAAGGTCTCATGCCCAAAGCAGCATGTTCTACTCTCATATCCATAGGATTTTCTTCAAATTAACTGAAGTGTTGTAAAGTGCTTTGTCACCCGAACTGATTTACTAATAAGCACTCACCTTCATTACTCGCTCACTTTCGGTGGTGATCTTTTTATGTGGTCGTATATACTCATCTTCTTAAACTCATCTGCTGCACCACATAAGGATGTCCTAATGCATTCATGTAAATTAACTCACCCTGCTGCCATTGGCCACCAATAACATTACTCACGATTCGCACTGATTATGGTCATAACCTAGATTGATTGTTTTTTTTTCTGCTTACCACGCAGAAATATCTATATTGTTTTGGAGGGGGTCCCTGTGTCATCTAAAATGCTTTTGCCTGGAAGGTAAGAAAGGCCAGAATATGCATTTATGATTTGGAGGGGGCATTAAGCAGATTTACCCTGCGATTGTATTTACAGAATGCATTTTCATTTTAAAACACTATACACAATGTGATTACTATTTGCTATTTGATTGTATTTGCTAGCTATGTTAGGATTACTGGTCAGAGCACTTGTTTTGCAAAAGTTTTCCGAGATCGTGACTAATCCAGCCCACATACGTAATCAATAACGTTGAGTTGGTCCAAGTTTGGAAGACTGGTGAGTACTAAAATTAACCTGATGTGCCAACGGAGTTTCCTCCGCGTGAGCTTCTGTTTTTAACCACAGGATGCAGAACAAATTTCCATTCATGCTCGGAATTAATTTGAGCTCCTGGTCTGTAATTGTTCAATTTATAGTGCTTAAAGAGCCAGGACCAGATTTATTTTAGCTTTCGTTAATAAATACCTTATCTTTCTGCTGCCTGGGCCTCACATGCCCCACATTTGCAGTTTTACAGTATTATACTTTAATACTAATAGCTATCAGGTACACACTCTTGGATGACTGCTGGACACTTCATTAAGGCTTAGCTGTGAGCAGCCAATCGGTGACAACTGTAGGGCTTAGAGGCTGGATCCAAAAGTAGGACATGGACTATGTGAAGAAAGGAACCCAAATAGGAACAGACTGCATGACAAGAACAACAGTCATAGATATTTGTTTTGGTAGACGGGAGATCCAGAGAGATCCAGACGGGGGAATGGCAATCGTAGTCAGAGGTAGTACAACTAAAGTGTAAACACAATTTATAAAACTACGGAGAGTCCTGAGAGGCAGATAATGAGGCTTAAAGATGAAGCTTAAACATGTTCTCTGACAGCTTCTGTAGAGCCCAGAGTCTGGGACGCAGTCTTACCCTGCACATAGCGGAGTGAGTGCACATCTGCAGAGAGCAGAGGGGAGAAGCATAGTTTGGAGAGAATTTGGAAAAATGTTGTACTATTTTTGAGCAACTTTTTATGTGCTCTGTTTGGGATCATTTTAAAAAACTGCAAATTTTGTTTAGACTTAGAAGGCTTTTTTAGGTAATATATGCTAGTTATTTTCTATGTATTTTGTTGGAACTCAGTATTCTTTCATAAACAGCAATGTTGCCGACCATTACATGAACAGACAGGGGCACACGGAGAAATAGGCCAGCTTTTTTATTCACAAATATATCTGCAATTTCACAATGGTAAGAATCTCTAAACTGGCTAGGTTCATGGCTACAGTTCTGTATATAACTACGTTTTTTCCATTTAAGTAATTTTTTTATTTATTTAGCAAAGAACTTTGCCCATAGCGATATACAACTGAGGATCAGAAAACTGGACTGGACAGTGTCTCTGCATGGAGGGGTGAAGGGCCCTGCTTACTCTGCCAGGGATGGGGATGCGAACCAGAGACCTATCAGTCATGGACACAGAGTCCTAACCTGCAGGGCAACACACAGCCCACGCACTGCCTACGTGTCACTGTGTCAGAGTGTCACTGTCGTCAGCTGTAATATACCTCAGCATCAGCAGCAAGCGCACTGCGCAGAAATATCAATAGTACCTCTTTGTCAATCTGAATACGAATTCCTGCAGAGGTGAGATGCAGCTGCATTTTAGCGTAGCGAAAGAAGCTTTGAATAGTTTTCTAACACAATGTGCTTATGATATTGGTTCAGTAGCTGGCTATATATTGGACAACAGAGAACATCATTAAAGTCTGGCAGGAAAAACAGAGTGTATAGCCAGCAAGAAAAGTATTAAACGAATGATCTAATGATACAGATTATTCTGTGCCCCAAAGATCATCCAGTAATACTGCAAATAGGATCTAACTCCAGCACCATAATGACTCTAAGTAATACTAGTACTAGTTAGTGATCTTCTTCCTATTATCAGGCAATATCCTTACATTGTGAATTATTTATACATGTCAAGACAAAACAAGCCACGAAAGAAAGTACTAGAATTGTTTTAGTTGATTGGGTCTGTTTGGTCCAGCGGGCTTGTTGAATTATTGAGAACAATTTATTTTCTGGGCAAAATTTGGAAAAAGTTTTCATTTTTTTTAAATCAAAAAGAGTCCTCTGTTGTTTTAATACAACATTATACTTATGCCTGCAAGTGCAAGATGTGGTTCCATTCTTCCACTATAATATCATAAGTGTGGGTCCAATTATTGTTAAGTGGCCCGAGTGTAGGATGAAATAATGGCCAACTAGACTCCAACTAGTCTCAAGTTCAGAATAAAACTTTTTCCTTAATATTCACTTTATATCTCTTAAACACTTTTATTGAACATTTCGTTTAAAAGAGTTTCATTGTGGTTATATGTTGTAGTCTCCACTTACAGGGTTTATGGAGAGTTAATTATTGATAGTGGCTTTTCAGAATTCTTTAACAAAATGTGCACTCATTTAATTGTCTGATTTTCAGCACTAGATTGGCATAATGACAATGGCAAACTACCAATGACAACTGTGATAACTGGCACACATTCGCACTTATAGCGCCGTAAGTATTCTGAAGTGCAGAAGTTCCTGGGAAATGGCAATGTGCCACAACTGACTATAGCATTCACAAATAGTCACAGGGAATCATTGCCTTTTTTCCAGAAATGCTTTCTGCCACCTTGTGTGATTGCTTTGATGCAGTTTGTCAAAAGCTTCATAAATTAAATCTCAGCACGTGGGCACGTGTGGCAAACTCGGAAGTGATGCCGTTAAGGAAACACTTTGCTGATTAGCCGTATGGGACATGGCGGCTCAAATGCATAAAGGGGCAGTGGTGGTCTAAAGAGCAAGGGACCGCCCCCAAGCACTGCTCCCCGGGCACTGAATTAGCTGCCCACTGCTGTGTCACAATGTCACATAGGGGTTAAATGTCACATTTGACACATTTTGTTGTTGTGCACTTTGTACAATGGTGTGTCAATAATGATAATTGCCTACACCAAATGCAGAAAGTCTTATATGGGAACATGTAATATAAACAGAAAAAACATTCTATGAATGCGCGAAGACTTTACAGAAAGTCTCTAGTATGGTGCTATTTTCTCACAGGTGAATTTCTTTAGCCAGTTTGCCCTTCTGAGTGCTTTTGGACTTAGATAAAATATGTGGCATCACAATAGGCCTGGAAGAGCGTGGTGTACTTTGACGGTGAGGCACGAATTTCGTCGGGAGTCTTATATAATGGCTTGAGTCAGAGAGAGGCCTTGCAGATGTCTGATTTAAGCTGGCCTGTACATGGTGTGCTGCAAATGGCCAGTACTAGGAAAACAGCTGCACTCTGCAGATTTCACATGCAGCTCAAATCATTCCGGTTAGGAGCGATATGATCGGAATCCCATCTGCAGATTGAATGGCTGCAAAAGTTTTCTAGAGGTGACACGTTCCTAAGTGCCATAAAGACACATTAACATTGTAATTTGGTTGCTGCTTTTGCAGATTATACAAACCTACTGGCAATTTTCACAGCAGGGGAAATCCATTTTAAGCCACAATACTTCTGTTGAACCTATGCTATCTGTCGAATCTACTATGCTGCCAGCTGAATTCATGTTTCTAGCCGCTATAATATTAGCTGAGTTCGCGTTCCTGGTCATTGTGCTTTCGGCTGAGTTCAGGGTTCTAGCTACAATGCTATCGTGGAGCTCATGTTTGTAACAACTATCTATTAAGTCCATGTCCAAGTATAGTTGTGTACTATCAGCTAAGCTCATGTCTCTATCCACCAGCTGTTTTCTATTAAAACTAGATTTCTTATCAGTCTTGTTATTATATGTATCATAATATATAAAACAATTCATTTTGATTGCACTACTGTATGTTGGAATATATATATATATTCCAAACTAGAAACAATGCTTTGAGTTATAACACAGTTTTAAGAAAGTTTACATCTTAACCATTCAGTCAGAGTTTGCCTGGTAATTGTTCTTAAAGTGATATTGTAGCCTTGGGTATTATTAAAAGTTAAGCATGAACTGTTTTTTTTTTCAGAATTTTCATTCAAAGCAATTTTCCTTATATGTCAATATGTGTGAACACTGTTACATTTTAAACTAATATTTTAATTGCTTCTCGGGAACAGAGGGCAAGCCAAATTGGTTTGATATCCCAGAGGATTCTTCCTTAATAGCATATTTTCCACTCCCGTTATTCATTAGGTCACGACCTACAAGTCAGCCATGGGATATTATCGTAAAAGCTCATTTCAGTTATGTAAAAATGAGGAAAGGTTAATTAAGTTCTGGGGTCAGAGTGCAAAGGGGGCTTATGTGGTCAGTTTCATGCAGTGGGTCAGCGTAACAGTCAACACTAATGTTAAGCACACTAGTTATATTGTAGGTAGTTTCATTTGCTGGTAAACATCGTAAAACACAATTATCCAGCAAAATTAATTTTCATTACCAATGACTAATGTCCAGTTATATGTTTTCTTAGTAATCCAGCCTTAAATTGGCTTTGGGTGCAGCTTGACTGCATTTCACAAAGAATGTGGACTGGCGCTGCTCACAAACTATGATGCAGTGTTTCCCAACCCTGTCCCCTGGGACTCACAGGCAGCTCACATTTTTGCTCCCTCCCGGCTCCCTGCCAGACGATCACATTTTTGCATTCCCCCCTCTCCCCATAGAAGCAAACACGTGGATTGTCTGCAGGTCCCCAAGGACCAGATTGGGGAACACTGCTCTCATGGATAAGCACCGGCAATAATAGCATCAGATAACCTGGCTGACAAGAACCGTGTCCTGCTAACGAGCAGAATAGTGTATGGTTATTCCCATCCGCCTTGCTTTTGTCAATTATATGGCCCCTGTGCTGGGGAGTTTGTGACTCGATGCCACTGCGGATATCTGCCGCTAATCAGATTAGTGGCCGTTCATTGCCAGGCAGCCAGGAAGAGAGGCATTTATTCCAGGAGTGTGCTTTATTTACATTTTTTTTCATTCGAATTCAGAAAGTATATGTGACATTTTAATAGTGTTTTTGTATCCAATGTCTTTGTGATGGGAGTATTATGTGTGGAAAACATGTGGGGGTGACACAAGAGCATGGGGTTTTGTAAAAATGAGACTACAGCATTTTTGCTGATCAGAAACGCTGCTGTTATCTGGCTCTGACGTATGCGTACATGTCTATTTCAATGTGTGTCTCAGCCTAGAGGTTTGCTAAAGTATCTGTCGGGACAAATTTGGAGATTATACCCCTCGCAGTAACAGCAAAACCTGCAAAAAAATGGACACTAGGGTGACTTCACTGCATATACTGCATGCATTGTTTTTCACAATTCCAACAACTGTTTGTTATTCTCTTTAATGGGCAACTGTCCATCCATCTTCCTAGTGCTTCTGGTCACATTAGTGGGAGGGGCCTGGGGTCTATCCCTAGCACCATTGGTTGTGATATAGCCTGAATGGGATACCAGTCCATCATACTCAGAATTGCACATTATTGCAAACTATTCAAGCAAACTCCACACCCATGTACACACACAGAGTCCATGTATTCCTACCTTTATGGGGACTCTCTATTCATTCCTACGGACATAACCCTAATTCCATCTATGACAGCCTTAACCCCTACCCAGCCCTAACCATATGTAAACAAGCAAAATACAAGATTTTTGGCATTTTTAGTTTCTTAATTAAAGTTACAGGTAAAAATTGAGGTTATTCTTGTCTAAAAGGTCCCCACAAAGTAAAAAGTAACAAGTTTTCGTCACATCGAGGGGACATTCGGTCCCCACACTGTAATAATTACAAATCTACTGTCACACACACAGAGCAGAGGTGCCATTTGAAAGTGCATTTTTCATGAAGCTGCAATTAATCACATTTCATGTTTGCTGTATATGTGCATGTCTGTATATGACTACAGCATTCAGAGGAGAATGCATTTTTGACATGCATTTCACACATATATAGAATTATCAGACTGAAAACAACACAGAAGACTTAATCATCCAAGAGCGTAACGAAATTAGTAATGTTGCCAAAGGAAAATTACTCCAAATTCAAGAGGACAGTTGGACATGTAGGGGAGAAGGGCAGGTGAGAGTCAGATGTCAAAGTTTTGTGCAGCTGATTATTTTCATGTTCCCCCATTGCTTGTTTACGGTATAGATCTCTGTATTTTATTTTACCCCCAGTAACCTGAACCAGACAGCTCATCTCTTTTTCCAGGTTGTATTGTACTGATATTCTTGGCCCAGTCCCCATTATTCCCGAAACTGAATCCCGCCCAAGGCGATACCTTGTGGTTCTGTACTCTATGGTGACTGAAGGGTGTCTCACAGTGAGTCAGGTCGATAATCTATTCAGTTCTCACTTACTGCCATATTCATGACAGTATGAAATAATGTCCAGTGGATAAAGCCAGAAGACATGTAATCAGCCTATACTAAATTAAAATACAATACTTAAAAAAATGCCTGAATTTGGGCAATGTAAATCATTTGTAATCTGGAAACCTTGCACATATAATGTACAGAAACAGGAACAGGTTTATTATCACTATGGTTTTAATGGGATGCTTTTTTTTAAACCTGTAACATGATTGAGACCTCTCAATCAGCCAATAACAGTGGGTCCCCGGGACTGGAATTGTGAACTACTGCTTTATTATTGGTTAACTGAGAGGTCATCCCAAACACCTGCACCCACACTGCCCTCCATGGATCAGGTTCCCCACCCCCATTCAATACCATCTGTAGGTTATTACTTTTGCTTCGGGTGACATCTAGTGGCGGGAGGACTAAAGAAAAATAGCCAAAAGGCCAAAACACAAATTAACCAGAATCAATCCGGTGCAAACAGGTGTGTGTCCCAAACTTAAAAAGTCATGCATGGGGGAGGGGGGAGCCACCTAGCCAAAAAGAAAGACAAGCAATACAGCAAACCAAAGGCAAAGACATAGGCGAGACATGAGTGATGTCAATGTATAATAATTATTCTATGTAATATAAAAATTACTTGGCAATACTTTACAACAATGGTACATGGAATAGCATTGCTTAAGCTATGCACTTCATAAGCAGTTATGCAAGTTGGATGGATGGCAGGTATTTGATATTTGATTATTTTTTTAAATTCTGTTTTCTTTTTACCTTTTCTGAGACATAAATTTAAATTCAGCGACATACATTGTTAAATGTGATTAATGGGTAGTTTGGTTAATTGCCTATACTTTTTTTGTTTCTATATCTTTATTTGCCATTTGCTTGGCTCCATGAACACTGAGGAGGCAAACTATTGTTAGTGCAGAGCTGATATTCTTCACTATACATCTCACAATGTATGTACAAACAGATGTGCTTGTGCTACATGACAAGGCACAATAGAAGGTGCTAATTAAGGGCTCAGTAACCACCAATTCACAATTAATTAATTACCTACTTAGAATGACTTGCAAGGCTAAAATAACTGTCAGTGACGAAGAGCGATTAAGATATGTATTTCTTTGTTAGTGATAAATACACAATATGACTAAAATGTAATTTGTTTGACAAGGGAAAAAAACTTGCTTACAATTATCATTTTTCCAAGCATTTGCAAAATCTATCTATCTATCTATCTATCTATCTATCTGTTTACCAATCTATCTATTTATCTATCTATCAATCAATCTATGTAGCTAGCTAGATAGTTATGTATATCTTAGCATTTGTGGAATTAATAAGTACATACACGCAAGTAAATAACTGCTGTTTTCTATTATAGAAATATATAGTGTGCAAGCTCCTGGGCAAAAGCATTCTTCTAACCACCCTACCTGGCATGAAACCTACCTCTAGCTGCTTTGTTTATTTACATTCCTGCAGATTACTGAATATATGAACAGGACTTGCATCTGATTACAGTTTCCTTAATGACATTCCAGAGTGTTGCCTTTGTTATGGGTCACTGCATGCTGCAGACGAATCTCTGCGGATGGCTGTAATTTAACAAAAAACTAAATTAACTAAAAAAAAAATCTATTAATCTATTAATTTATCTATTTTAATTAAGCAATTTTCAGCATACATATGGCATTAATTATTAACTCTGTAATTTATGGGTTGCAGTAATTAATAATGGCACAATTACAATATTAAGCACTATTAAACACTTGTGACAGTGGAGTAAATTATTGAACAGGTAACAGCAGCTAAATAAGACAGCTGTGTTCACTGCGCTATCAGGCTCATCCACCTATTCTCATCTTGGAATTGTAACATTTGCATGTGTGTATTTTTGTATTTGTTGCATTAAAACAGTTTTTTTATTCAAGTCTAGAAACCATATTTGTGTGTCTGCATGACCACTAAATATGTATGCTATATTTATAAGTAATTTACACTGTATCTTTTATCTATTATGTCCGTGTACCATGTCTTTATAGTGTACATTATATACAGTACCAGTCAAAAGTGCCTACCCACAGTACTATTCTCCACATTTTAGAATAATTCTAAAGACATCAAAGCCATGAAATAATATATATGGAATTGTGCACTAACCAAAAAAATATTAAACCAGAAAAAATGTTGGGGGGATGGGGCAGCTCTGTGGGTTGGGACTCAGAAGGTTGCTGGTTCACATCCCTGGGTCGGCAGAGTGATCCCAGCATTTGGCCCTTGAGCAAGGGCCTTAACCCCAATTACTCCAGGGACTGGCTGATCCTACTGTCTCCTCTAAGCCAGTTTCTTGAGGTGGCCTCATGGGATGCTTTTCCAGCTATCCTGAAGGAGGTCCCCCATATAAGCTGAGCACTCATTGGCCAATTTTCCTTCACTCTCTGGTCAAACTCCCTCCAAAACCATCTCTACTGCGTTTAGGTCAGGTGGCCAGGTCATGTCATGTGACAGTCCATCAATCTCCTTTGTAGGTGGATTGTCATGTTGAAACTTTATGTTACGGTGCATTGTCTCATAATCTGTCTATAATCTGTCTTGTGTACATTAAATACAATTCAAACCATCAAATTATTAGTTGCTTGAATAAAATGGTTAAATTTTTTAGTAGTAAGGTACCTGTTGTTCTACCCTGGAGTCTATTTTTTTCCCTCAACACATTTCAGATTCCAAAGCTGCTCAGTCTTCTCTCCAGGCAAATAGATTATTGAGCAGCATGTCATGTCGGGATTGCTCCAGGACCTCAGCTCACCTCACTCACGCTCATAGAGCACATTTACATGACAGTGTTACAAGATCCGTCTGAATACGGTGTGAAGCCGGCTACTCTAAACACAGTGAGTCATTTGTTTTTAACAGTCCTGTTACCTTCCTTTCAGGCCCTCTCTTCATATGAGGGAACTGAGCTCCCAACTGAAGATGTTACGCTTCAGTTCTGGCTGTGATTGAGAGGCTAATATGAATAAGACAGTAGCCCAAAACCACACTCTGCACTCAAAGACTGACAGAAGGTCAAGTTCCAAACCAGCTGGCTACATAATCCAAAATGATGTTAAGATAGCTTAAGATGCCTTCACCTCAAAACCAAGAATTCTGAGAAAATCAGAATTCTGAGAGAATTCTGAGCTGACAATAGTATCTGACCACACTAATTACACTTTGGGCTTCTAGAGGACTTAGTCAGTCTCAGAATTCATTTGCAATGATGTCCTTCCCCTCTGCGGTATTTGATAGGACTGGGGTCCAAGGTGATATGACAGGTAATTACTGAATTCATTACTGACCCCATTTAACAGTCCCTTATTACTATACAGTAAAAATTTAATGCTCTTGCACGATTTCTGGCAGTGTGTGGCCGTCACTAATTCACTATCAAAAGAATAACTAACTACCGCTCAGAAAAAAAAGAATGGTGTCCTTTTTCTGGGACCCATCAGATCCGTGCTCTGATTTTCAGCGGTTACCACGCAGGAATTTCACGCAGTGTTAAGGCAATGAAATGCTTCTGGTATACTAACCACAGTGTGGAGAATAAATGAAGGGGGCTTTTTTGCGAGTTCACGGTGTACACTGTATTGTAAGTCATTAAAATGAAGCTAGATTTTCATCTATATACATTTTTTTACACTTTTCACCCTGGACTGGCATCTGCCCTGAAAGGACCACCTCTCAAACATGACTGAAATTTGTGCAAATGCTGGGGAGCAACTGTGGGCAGAAGGCAGCAAAGCAAGAAATAATTAAAAAAAATGCTGACTAAAATCATATGGCAGACTTTCGATATGAAATATGAGCAGAGCTCATTAACACGGGTTACTGCAGTTGCCATTTACAACCAGGCTGGGGATCTATCCTTAGCTGAACCACACAGTCTACCATCTACAGTGGCATTTCTTTGACTCAGAGCAGATTTTTGTGTGTTTCAACTCATAGGAATCGAATAAATCCCACAAGTCACAGCATTTCAGAATGCCGGTCTGTGTAACCCAAGAAGACATTCAGGTGGAGCTATATTAAAATACATAAGTTGTTATATAGAATGGGGGACAATGAATCACTCCCACCTTGACTTGTGTATATTCTCTGAGAAGTTAAAAACACAGACACACACGCACACTATATGTGTGTGTGTGTGTGTGTGTGTATATATATATATATATATATATATATATATACACTCACCTGCCACTTTATT
>JAODKL010000036.1:13177336-13211879 GCA_026780765.1 Petrocephalus schoutedeni | reverse complement strand
TGCGTGACAATCCCAGAAGATCAGCAGTTTCTGCAATACTCAGACCAGCCCGTCTGGCACCAACAACCATGCCACGTCACTTAAGTCATTTAAATCACTTTTCTTCCCCATTCTGAAGCTCAGTTTGAACTGCAGTTTTTCTTGACCATGTCAACATGCCTAAATGCATTGAGTTGCCATCATGCGATTGGCTGATCAGTAATTTGCATCAACAAGCAGTTGGACAGGTTTGCCTAATAAAGTGGCTGGTGAGTGTACATACTGTATACAGCACACTGTGTGTAATGTCAGTGACCCCAGGCAATCCTTAGACAAAACCTGAGACACAACAGAAGTTTGCAGGTCTCACACCATCCAGGCAATCACCGGGTAACCTGTTAACCTGCGATGCACACCATGGCAACTGCTTCTGAAGCCCCTTCCTACTGCACGAGAAAGTGGGGGGGCATCACAGAGATTTAGTGGGACTGCACCAGACCCAAGAGTGAAGGTCCAAAGACGTGTTCAGTGATCAAGACTTTCCACAAAATGTAATTACATTCTAGATAAATCCTCACTCATTTCTCAGCAGCAATAAAGATAGAATTTACCATCTTAATGACAAAAATCAAAATGAGATAAAACTGTTGATTGGTAGGCTAGAATTAATGTGCAAATTAATGTGTGCATAAAATGTAAGATTAAGAGTATATATTCTGTTTATTCTCTTAATCATGATCACTGGAAAGGGGGTGGGAGTTAAGATATTTCCACAGGCCTTCAAAAATGGGAAACATAATAGGATTTGTCTGGGATGGGGGCCCAATATAATATGCTTTCATGGGTCCAAAATCTCCCGGGGCACCCCTGCACTTCACTATGGTTTATAATATATATGTGAACTTGATCTGTGATCAGTTCAGTAAACAATGAGTGTCTCGTGTGCAGATGTCCTCATTACAAAAACCAGCCTCTCCACAATCAGAGGCAGTTTGTCTTTTCCAGCTGTGAATGTCTGTTTCTTGCTTTTCAGAGTGTTTAATGGCTCGTTGGTTCTTCCCACAAATTAGTTTTTTTCCCCCCAAGTGAATGCGTTTTTCCATTTACCGAAATCCAAATAAGCCCACTGTGAACCAGTAAAAACTCTGAAGCAGGATGTTTATTTACAATAGATAATACTGTTCATCTGTTATAAGTGACATTTATGTTATTACTTAAAAAATCACCCAATTAAATTAATATAGTGGGGTGATTGGGTGCCCTCATACTGTACCTTTAAGGGTTGGAGGTTCAAATCCCACCCTTACTTTGTGTGTATGGAATATTCTCCCAATGATCAGAGTACTCCAGTTTCCTCCTGTACTCCTGTGCTTAGACTAATTGGCTTGTCTAAAAATGCCCATGGACAGGCTTCCTGTCCACGGCGCTCTGTGCTTCCCAGCATATGCTCCAGGCCTGCTGCACTCCATACTGGGTAAGTGGTTGACAGATGTATACAGTGTATTTAATGAATACATCACTCCCCCCCCCCCCCCCGATACAGATGTGACCCCCAGTGTGTTATCCCTTCCTTTTTCAAATCTATGTATTCCCTTCATTAATTTTTCCCCCCAATATTCCCCGTGGTTTGTAGAGTTGAGGATCATTATATACTTCAACACTGAACTGATTTAATGATCCTCGTTGCAAATTACGAGGATGCCTGGGATGGAGGTTACCTTGAGGAGACCACCTTTCAAACATGACTGGAATTTGTTCATATACTGAGGAGCTGTGTGTGTGTGTGTGTGTGTGGGGCGGTGGAGACATCAATGCCAAATCCCGGAAGGGTGAAGTGTGGCTGATGCTGGCTCATCTGCTGCTGATATACATTTGGCTTTGGACGTGAGGGATGAGCAGAGCTCATTAACACCAGTCACAGCAGTTACCGTTTACAGCTGGGCTTGGGATCTGGTCTCGCCTAAACTACACTTCCATCCTCCCACTGTTGCGTTTCTCAGATTCTCAAACAGACTGTTTGTTCCTGTTTCTATAAGTCCCACAAGTCAAAGTATTTTGGAGTGCTTTCAGTTTGAGAGATATGAGGCTGTGGACAGCTGAGGCCTAGCTTAGATTATGACAGAACAACAAATGCATGGTGTGATGCAACTATGGCCATATTTTGGACGCAACTAAGAAACTTTAAGAAACTGATATGAAGGCTTTACTGGTGAAGAGGGGCAGAAGAAAGACATGGGGCTGGATTATAGATTGCTTTTCTGTTACCGTGCCGATTGATCACCAGCCCTGCGCTTATTGACACCTTAGTTAATGAAATCCAGCTGGTCCTGATTGATTTAATTGAGGCGTTAGGGTTGAAGAGGTCAGGTGTGACAGATTTTGTACAGTGTGAGATGGGTTCCAGTAAAGAGTTTTTGTGATCATTGGGTTAATGATGTGAGTAGTTTTGCATCATGGACCTGTTTTGTTTGCTATGACAAAATTAAGCATTTTAGTTGTTATGATGTATGCGCCTTTTGCATTTTTATTTGTAAGAGCTCAATTGAAGCAGGCATTTGTTCTGTGTCTGGATAATTTGGATGTTTCTGATCTATACTGTGACTCAGAGCGATTATTTTCATATCTCAATCTGAAAGGTAAGTAGTAATTTAATTGTTGATCCTGTAAAACAGTTGGGTCAAACAGAGCATTTAGACCACCCTCCGGATGCTTATATAACCGGCCACCAGAGGCAGTTTCTGATCAATAGTCTGACCAGGTGGAATGGCCTTAATCAGGGTAAATTACTGGTCTGTACTAAAAATGTGTTCAGCCAGAGGCTCTTTCTGTTTATTGCCAGTAATTGTTTTTATATTTTAATTTCTTTCACAAAGGACAATTAAAAATATATATTGGATGACACAAAATTAATCAAAATGGACTCCATTGTGCTGTCTAGAGTAAATCCTATATAGTTTGTCCATTTGGGATTTTATTGAATCATGAAATCAGATTCCACTCTTTATGACTTTCCATCACAAGCTTGACAATGTATATGGGGCCAACCCATCGCAGGGCGTGCGCATCCTTATTTCATATCCTTATGCTATAAACAGCCGATGCAGCCCCTTTGAGGACTCATAGGGTGTACCCTGGTTAGGGTGCCATTGCATCTCATGAACCATAATCACACACTATGGGAATCTAACTGCAGGCTTCTGCACTGTGGGAATAAAGCAGGCTACTCTTCTCAGAGGAAAATAAAGCCGGGAGCAGGAATCAAATTCTCAACCTTGTGAGGCCACTAAGCCACCCCCTATTTGCCATGGATTTTAGACTGAAAAGGATATGCTTTTTAAATCAGTTAGCAGGCCTTTAACCCAGGTGTAGGCAGCCTGAGTGCCAGTATCCAGCAGTTTTTCCGTCCTACTTTATAAGTTCCTATCTGCCTGAAATCAGGTGTGGTATATCAGCCTCTGATATAACCCAAATGTAAGTCCTGTGTACTATGGGTTCCTAAACCCTGGTTGCAGCCAGTACTCTAATTTAAAAAATCCAGTAATTGGCCCCCTTCCCATATACACTGGGATCATCTCAAATTCAGAAACATCCCCGGCCCTGCAAATTCTGCATATTTTGAAGGGGACATATTCACACATTCTGTTTGCACTAACCCCACCTCCCTCACTTTCCCAGTTTGTGAAATTTCTGAACAACGTATACTGTAACCAACATATGTTAAAAAGCTTGGGAACCCCTGCTATAGGCGATAGTACTATTCCAGAGAACAGCACCTTATACTGCAGGTTCGAAGGTTAGACGTTTCAAAAATGGAAGCCGCAGCACTTGAGTGCTTGTGGGGTCAAGTGTTTGAACTGGAGTTCCGTGAATCTGAAGGCAGCCGGAATCCCAGCATCCTCTGCCATTCTCCGAAATCTGGAAGGCACACCTTTTCAAAGCTTTACTGCAGGCCTGTTAACCATGTGATCACCCGTCACAGGAAAGAAGTGCAAAGCAAGGACAACTCTGCAGATCAAGGAGGCTGCTGTGCTGGCCCTCCAGCCTGGTCACTCCTGAGGGATGCCTCTCCTCGGTCTTCATATGCATCAGAACTGCAGGAAGGGGATTGTGAAGATTGCAAGGCAGGGCAGAATTAACTCTGGATATCTGTGAGCTGTAGCAAAGTCTGAATAAGACAGAACTTATGGATCTCTTCTGCATGTTAATATGCCTTTCTGGAAAACATAGGGCATCAGCAGAGCAACAGGGCGTAAAGCAGAGGGTACAATTGCAAGGTGGACAATTGATGTTTACTGGGGTGTTTGGAGACAACTATATCTTCCTGGTAGCATTTGCCGTGTAGCATCTGTTCACCTTAGAAACACAACTCCAGCACAGTAACATGCTAGAGAGTCACTGTTGTACCTGGAGGCCCTCTATAGATGCTGTACTATAATAACCTTTATGCAATATGGCAGGTGAAGAGCATAGTCTGTTGCATGGCAAACCCATTTAGCATGTTTGCTTGCTCATTTAGCAAGTACCCGGGCTGTGGAATAATCTGAGCATCTGTACTAATCTGTAATAATCTGAGCATCTGTACTAATCTGTAATCTGAGCATCTGTATTAAGCAAATGCATATTGGGAATGCACGTTGCTGTTCTGGAAGGTGCAGCATACAAAGGCTGAGCTCCATCCTTACACAATACTATCCTTGCTTGTGTCCCAAGTATTACTGCCAAAATCCATTGGCTTGTGAACAAGGACATAGATTTGAGTATGGACAGTAGGGACATGTCCCTACCAATATTGTGGGAGTACTGTGTGTGTTTAGACGAGTGGGGGGTTGGGGCTGATTTGGTCCCTACCGATGCTGAAACCAAAACTACGCCCTTGCTTGTGAGGATGGAGGTGTCAGGAATTGCTGACCCTCCTTCAAAGAAACCCCAGTCAATCCCTGGGTAGTCCTGATGGCACCAATTTAACCGTCGTACAGACACCTTGCCTTTAGCCTCTGCAGTTTTTATCGTAATCGCAAGCTGACAGCATCTGAGGGCAAAGCATTCTTTTGTGTGTTTTATTTCCTTCACCTCGTGCCCTTAAAAATAATGACTGACAATGTAAAAGCTGCCTTGACAGGCTCATGAAAGCCTTGGATGCATTTGTGCAGTCCTTTGGTAATTCATTGAATCGGTTTATGTAGCCCGTTAAATGAACACTACGTTTAATAATTCGCAAGGGCTGCTTTTTTTCCCCCACTTTAGGAATTAACTTGTCTGAACATGAACAAGTAAGTACATCTATTTGACAGCCCTGGAAACTCGTGTGATTAGCCAGTCATGCCACCAATTGGAAATCAAATGAAAGGTCACAGCTTCACAAGGCTTTTATCTCTCCCATCGCACTTCGGAACCGCTCTCTGCGGCACTAGTGAAGCTTATTTGTTTGCCATCACAAATTCAAGGAGATGTGAAAGCTCACTTTTTTCTCCCTCAGACGTCACTTTGGCTGTACCATTTTCACTTCCCATGGACATCACTTATCAAAAGGCGATGCTGCAGCTAACCATTTAGGTAACAGAAATATGGAAACAAGTAGTCTCTTCATGATGGGGATATTACCCAGTGAGGCCGGCTGGTGTTAGCTGAGGCTTTTAATTCCTCTAAAATGCTTGTCACACGTCTTTTCAACGTGGCAGTTTTTCCCGGAAGGAATCATTCCCGATTCTCTCAGTTTCACTCATGATGCTGCAGACAAGTTGATTTCGGTGAAGAAGGTTTTGCAGTATATTTATACACCAGTCTTGAAGCTGGTAGTGTGGTTGTTAACTCCCTGGCTATTCCACATGACAGGCACACTTCAGGGAGGCTAACACTAAAATCCCCCAATGGCATAACCTACATTTGAGACCCATTCTCCTCTGCTTCTGCACTAAACTCCTGATAATGCTTACCATAAAGTTATGCATGAGCCATGCACAAAGTCTTGAATGGCTGGCCAAGGCTCACATCAGCAGCTGCTGCTTCCAGTGCTGCTGATTTGACTTGAGACTGGCGTCGGGTCCTGGATCAGCTCTGTGCAGTACGGGGACCTGTGCGTGTTGGATGTGCACATACACACATTTTATTGCGAATTTGGCTCACACTGGAATGTTCTCGTGAAAGTCTGTTTCACAATTTGACACAATCTCTATGCTTTGTGCAATGAGACAGAACATTCCCCCAATCATTTCACGCAGGTCGAATTATAGCTGCATAGAGGAATAATTGGACTATATAAATCCTTCAATTTGTTAAAACCAAGAAAAATATGTGAATCGTTGCAGTAAAAATATCTTAAAATTATAAAGCCATTAAACATCCACAATTAAACTATGGCTATAAACCGTGAGCTACTGAAATACAGTCTACGGTGTTCGAAATGACTGTATGTTAAGTTATATGGAACGTAAAAGAAGCAAAATGCAGTTCTTTATAACAGCATATGAAGTGTCTCCAAATGGTCTCAAATCACTGATGATCAAGTTAGATAAAAATAGGAACAATGGTTTATTGTCAAAAAAAACATTGAATATTCCTGACATCCACGAAAAGGAACCATAGACCAATTAGCTGGTATGGATGGCTGTGCACTTTCATGCTATACCATAAGCGTATTTTTTAGGCTAAGCCGATATATCCTTGTCCGTGTTGGCACTTGAGTCCCAAGAGTCATTCTTCTGCAATTCCTTTCCAGTAATGCAGGGCCTAGTCAAAACTTACTTCACACACCTTTTCAATCCATTTTACAGGCTAGATGCATCAATAATAACCCTAATGATAATACCTAAAATAATAATAATATCTAATGGAAAGCTTCTGTGTATTCAAAGTCTTGTGGATATTTTTGATTTAGAAACTTATCACATACAATGCTTATTTATTGCCATTTTTAATAGAGATGTTAGTCACAGACTGTCTTTAGGGTAGAGCTTTAACTCCTGTGGGCACAGCATTTGGATTGGACAGTTAGGAGTGTCTGAAAATGCTTGCGAGTACCCTTGCAGTGCTGTGCTGCTGCTCCTTGAATTGGGATGAGCTGAGTGATGTCCCAAGAGCCTAAGGTCTCCTGCTGGGGTTTGAGATTCCTGCTCACATGGCACAAATTGGACTTCCCGGTCCATTTGCTTTAGCGGGTTTATTTGATGTATGTGCTCTCTTTTTTGGCTCCCTCATTGTCATGCCTTGTATATCACAGCTCCATTTTTCCTACATTTTTCCTGTTTGTTGGCGAGAAATCTATGCTGTACCCCGCACACGAGGAGGAGGACTTCATTGAAGGAGGAGGACTTCGCCTGGTTGAAGCTCCTGGGGCTGTTTCCATTAAGATCACTCCATGCATTGCTTCAAGAAGAACAGCCTGAATTCGACTTTGTACCTTATTTAATTGCTTGGTAAGGCTGTAGTGAGACTTTGGTTTGGCTTCCTGTTTTTATAATACAGCAGTTTGAATACTGAAAGCCCATGAAGGCCCAGAGCATGATAGCTAAGCTGGTGGAGATATACTGAGCATGATGTACTATCCAACAATGGCAGACTCTTGGTTAGATTTCCCAGATTGATCCAGCAATAAAGCAATCAAATTATGAATGATTGGTGTCTCCCTTTACAGATATAGACCACATTCTGAACACGTGCATCAACTGATTATGAGCTGTTATGAGTTATGAGAAGAGATCAGTAACAAGGTTTTTATTGGTAGTCATATGGAAATGATCATGTTTTATAGTTTTGTTGCGAGTTATCAAGACTGAAAATGTAGGCTCACCCTGGGTCACTTGTTGGAGAGATATTACTGTATTGCTTGATCTCAGAGCTAGCAGAAGACAGCATCTTCTTTCAACCTCTGCACACATGCGGACAGGTTCACTGGTGCTGTCCAGGGCCCAGGTGCTTGTTCTCTCCCTCACAGACTGTTTGCTGTGTTCAGTCGTGCCCAGAGCCCAGCTCCGCCACCTCATGTCCAAATCGCACCTTGTCTGAGCACCTGCTGTGCCCTCTTAAATATTAACATTTTTGCTTAATGTCTTAAATTTAGTCATTTTTTTTATCAGCTTTAATATTCATTAGTTGCTTTGATCAGCCTTTCATTTCTCCCAGGGGTGAGATATTTCTACATGACGTCTTGATTTTAGTCCTGTGTTTTTGTGTTTAGAATTATTTCATTTACTGTAAAACTGCCAAAACTTCATTTACTGGTTAGACTAGAGTCTAATACTAATTCGGCTAGAGTATGACATGTTAAGAAACAATCTGTCAATAGCTGGATGCATTTTACAAACGAATTTTACACCATGAATGAATGAGCAAGAATATTACTTCTAGTGATAAGCTGTTTTGATGCCTTTTTAAGTTTCATGTATATTTAAGTTCTCAAAAAAATGCATGTATTATTTAACCATGCAATATGGACAATAACCCTATCAAAGTATGTACAATAACCCTATAAAAACTAACTATTTGATCACATTTTTTCTTTTGAGCACAACATGCCATCAAATGTAATATTCATGGGAGTGTTACCTACACAAAAATGCTTTTCCATCCAAGTGTTGGGTTCAGCAGCCACAACAACATAATTAAATATCATGATGGTCTGGATTCTCAGGACACGTGTGCAGTATTGCTTGTTGCATGAGAATGGGTGTCCTCATTCTGTCATTGACTACTTCAGATTGCTTTTTGCATGGCAAATTCCTCCTTGAACCCAAGCATGACTTTTGTTTGTTACAGCCAGGCTCAGATTTCACAGAGAGTCACACTCTTCGAAAAGTACATGAAACCTATATGGGAAGACAAAGGATCTTGTGCTGTCATGGAAAACTACAGTAGGGAGCCTTCGGGGAAGAAACTGATTAAAGCAGAAAGCCCATTGGCACCTGCCAACTGTAAGACCATGGGTTGGATGCATGCTGGCAGCTATTTATAGTAACTAAACTCAACTTTCCAACAGGTCAGGCTGAGTGAATAAAAAGCACTTGAACTGGATGTCTAAGAAGCAGAGATTAGAACTTGGAAAATGCAAGTTAGTTTCGGGTACCGTGCTTCTGTCAGAGCCTAATGGCTTTGCTGCTTGAATTCCGCACTGAACTTAGGAGGCGTTGCGGGATGAGAGGCCGAGGAGGCAGGAAAGACACAGGAAGGTTACCGGGAATGCCAAGCATCTTAATGTAGACAGCACGCGGAGAATAAAAGATCGTCGCTGCAGCCCCGGAGATGATCAGTCCCCTTTTCTATCAGTGAATCCTTGATTGCACTTTCTACCAGGTCTTAGTAAACATTACCAAACAGTGCATTGCTTCTTCTCTCCCCTCACAGACTGTCTGCTGTGTTTAGCCATGCCACTTTTACCCCGGTTGATAATTAGTCAATCAGGCGCAGGAGCCGGCACTTAGGACGGCTCCGCGTGCCGAGCTGTGGCCCGGTGTTGACGGTGCCCTCGGCTGCTGTCCTTTGCCTCTAACGCCGCTGTTGCTGCTGTCATAACCTCTCCCCCTGCAGCTGTCAGTAGAATAAGATTTGGTGCCCCTAAGCATAAATTCAGTATTGTTGTGCTTCCTGACAAATTTATGATGTTCTTTTCGCTGTTGCGGGTCTGCGTTCGCTTGGCCGAGGGTCTCTGAGGTGTCTGCACTCTGTCAGAGGCCTGTTATATTCAGAGGCTGCCCAGAGCGCCTACTCACTGACCTCAGCTGCTTGTGAGCTGCCGACCTCCAGCAGTTAAAAGATGGAGTCCTCCAGGAGCCGCCAGATTCTCTGCCCTGACGTCATGTGACCATCATCATCTGAAGAGAGTGGCTGGCTTGGCACAGGGTGCTTTGCGACTCTGTTGGAGGGGGAGACACTGAGTTCGTAAGCCTGTTCTGCCATTTATAAATGTCAGAATAGTAGTGGATGGCAGGAAACTGCAGCGAGGACCACCCAGTAGAAATGGACATGAAATCATATACATCAAAAAGTCCTACGCCAATGCTCTTCATCTGTCCATCGTAGCTACGAGATCTAAAGCAGGCACCTCGCTACAGGTGGAAGCGAGTATAATGCAGGAAGAACATGGAGACTCCACCGCACACAGCTGGGCATGGCTCCGAAATACGCAGCGCTGCGGGCAAGTGGCCACCGGGGTACCCATTAAGCCAACCTGCCATCCAACCCTATTTAACACGTCAGAAATTGCATTGAACCCAAGGCATCGACTCACATACGATCAGAAGCAAATGCGTTTTTAACATATCAATATTAACTAGAGCTCTGTCGTACTGAAATCAGTTGTCATGCTGAGCATTGATGGAAAGGAATACCAGAGGGAATATTTACCACACAGGAGAAGGCAGTTGACCCCCGTGGCAATAGGAAATACACTCACTCCTTACATAACCTTGCAGAAATCTGCTGAGGAAAAAAAAAAAAAAAACTTCTGCCCAATTATTCACAGCTAGATCCTGTCTCCTTAACAAGGTCACCTGGTCTATCTGGGCCAGACTTGGCAGTTAGAAGGAGAGGATGTGTTGCACTCTGGCAAATATGGTAGAGGTTATGCTTTTCCTTATACCTTGGCATGGGGCTCCCCCTTGCTTTCTTGCTAAAAACAGAACAATTTTTCCTCCCTGCCTCATGTTTTCCGAATCTGTGGTTCTTTTTCTCCCGATTTTTGTTGTTTTTCTCTCCAGCATAAACACACACCAATACAAGAAAATAACTATATGTCTTTGATCTTGAGCAATATGCTTTTAATTCACAGCTGACTTTCGTAAACGTCGCATGTTACCATAGCGATATATATAGCTCCTGTTCGTGCTGCTTATTTCAGTCGGTGTATTTTGCTTCGTAAAGTCCCGTTGGATTCAGAGATCTTCCAAGAGCAACAGTCCCTCACCAGAGCTTTGTCTATGCTTTTTGTTGAATGGTATAATTAGAGATGAATTAATTCTTTAATTTGTTCTTATAATGTCCTCTCGTGTATGGCAATGGTCATTTACAGTGGAATATTTGCGTCTAAATGACTGATCCAGGGCCCATTATTAAATCCCGTTCTGTCCTTAGCCATAATCAATTTTATTCTAATTATATATTAAGAAGCTGTTTTAATTTTGCATTTTTAAATTAGGCATTATATTATGTGGCCTAATGCTAAAGTGTAATTCTCAGATTGCATTTGTATCTGTATTGTGCTCAAGATCTCATCCTTGCACAATAGCTGTGATGCGAAATAGCTGAAAAAAATGTTGAAATTGAATCGTGTATCGGTCACTATGTATTTACATGGCTGCTTTCCCTGCTCCTTGCATGTAGATGCATGTTTTTCACCTTTATTAATCTAATACCACTGATTTACAAATTATATGGTTTTAGTTCTTAGCCTCGCTGCTAACATAATGTGAAATTCCCATTTCATGGTCAGTGGGTGTCTCTCATAAATATAAATACTCTGGATTCTAGAAAATTGTCAGTTTTTTTTTTTTTGGAACCAGGAAGAGCCTTGGTGATATTAAATTTTACATTATTTTTCATATTACATGGCCTAAAGCACATTTGTTACTTTAGTTTTGCTAATAATTAAGCTTTCGAAGCATTCTGGAGATGCCCCGGTGTGCTGGTACAGCTTTCTCTTCACATCTAAGTAGTTGCTACAGTTATTTTTTTTTTTCTTACCAGATAAGTACAGAAGTTTTTTTTTTTTCTTTTTTCTTTTCACTGCTTAATTTTATGGCGCTTCATCTAGCTGTAGTGGAATCACGGTGTGTAAACTGTGAAGGTTCCACTGAGGGATCTTCTTTGCTAGATGGGGGTGACCTTTATTAAACCTGCAGGCCGCCTTTTCAGCATTGCGGTGCATCATCACCTTATTATAACGCTCATAAGACTGTTTAAACTAGTGGCATCACTGCTGGGTGCCTGATAAAAAAATAAATCTGTTCATTTAAGTATCAGTGTTGTTTGGAATTAATAACATGATTATGTGGATCTAATTTTTTCAACCTCTGACTTTTTTTTCCGTTTTACATTTTAACTCTTATGCAGATCAGGATGTTTCCGATGGGATAGTGACAGGACCTCTATGGGGAGATTTACTGCAGTATAAGGGCACGGCAGAAACACTAGACAGCAGGATTCAATGAAAAGTGAAGTCTTTTACAGACAATTTTGCTACTGGAAGTGAAACATATTTGATTTACATGAAAATTGAAATTCAGATCTGCGCCCAGGATTTTCCTAGCATGTCCAGATTTTAAGTTATAGGCATAGTATTGTTTTGCGATTCTGTTACTTGCATGGCAAGAAAACAGCTGTTTCTGTCATGTGTGTGTCCACTATTGCCTCATTTTAAATACGTTTCCTGCTTGCATTCATGCTTCTGTATCATCTGTGCACATTACCACAGAGCACACGATATAGGGCGAGTACCACTGAAAGCCTGAAGGTCAAGATAGAACCGTGTGTGCTTGTTTGCATGAAAGTGTGCCTAAATGATCATTAATACTGTCATTGTCATGTACAGTGTGTAGCTCTGTAGGCTAGAACTCTGTATCAGTAATCAGAAGGTCATCGATTAAAATCCTATGGTCAGTAGAATGAGTTTACTTTTGGGCCTTTTACCGCAAATACTCCATGGACACTATTAGCTGGCCAACACTGCACTCTGACCCCCCAAGCTTGATCTCACTTATATGGGTGTCTGTGTATCTCACGGAGAGTAAGATGGCATAGATGAAAACACATGGAATCGACTGTGCCGAGTTCAGATCTGCACCCAATTTTCCTAGCACATCCAGATTTTAAGTTACAGGCATAGTATTGTTTTGCGATTCTGTTACTTTGATACACAATTTAGATGTTTAAGAGAAACTAATAGATACTTATTACCATTTAAATAACGGACTGTTTTTCAGTTAATAGCCAGACAGAGGACCATTGTAAAGGCCCTGTGTTCCATCCAGAGCAAGCAGGCAATAGGCAAAGCACCAATTATCTTCATAAGTATATTTCACAAAATGATCTATGCAAGCAGTTTTGTGAATAAAGTCGGTCAACATGCTAAGCATAATCCACATATTTCACCTGTTTCTGGTCACCATAGTTGAGTTAAATTTGCATAGATAATTACAGCTGCAGGATAGCAGAATAACTAAAGATATAGACCTGAACATCACAACTCAGGTCCCAGGACAAAGGTGTGCTACTGTATGTATCTTGAATTGTCCCAGTAAGTGATCCAGCTCTGTGAAAGGTCAAATGGATCTCCTGATAAAAAAGCAAACCCTAAAAAAACATTTTACAATTTAGAAGTGATTGTTTTCTGTGTGTTTTTGATAATACTTTTTTCGAGCGTCTGTGTGTGGAGTTTGCATGTTTAGCTATTTATTTGCAGGTTCCCTCCATGTAATCTGGTTTTCACACATTCCACTAAGCATGCATTCCACTAAATTGTCCATAGCATGTTTTTGCATGTGCCTTGTGAGAGACTGACATTTCATCAGGGTGCCCCTGCCTTGTACACTGCACATCCTCCAATAGCCTTTTGACTGTAACCATGTTCTGAATATATGCTTAAAAGCTGGATGGATTCATGGATGGATGGATAGATGGATGGAAGTCATATCTTGTAGAGGATCAGATCCCAGAAAACCCAGACTATGAGGCAGAGAAAACCCTCATTTGGCAGAGTCTCCATAAGCCAAGACATATACACAATCATACCCTAAGAGGAGGAATTTCACATAAACGGGGAGAGAAGAGGCAGACTCTAGATACACAGCACCAGGGCAGAACTTGAGCACAGGAGCTTGAAGGTGTGAGTCCTCAGCAGGAATCCATCAGCTATCACACCATCCAAGAAAAAGAAATACAGTCTATTTCCTGTGCAGAATCCGACTCTGCAGCTAACTTACATAAGTACATTCCAGTTTCAAGCTTCAAAGTTTTATTATAAGTATATGTAGTACATTGAAATTCTTACTGATGTGCATCCTTAGACTAGTGCCAATATGTACAATTAATTAATTAACCCAAGCAACCAATAAGTGACAACACATATATATATGGTGAACTCTGGTAATAAAATAATAATGAATAATAAATAAATAATAATAAAAAAACAAAAGATTTCACCCTCATGTATTGCAGAAACCCTTTTCAATTAGCAGTTTGTAGTATCTGTGATTGGTCTTCACAGAATACTCTCAGATTACACCTCAACAATATAAATAATACACTGCTGCCCAACCTCCAGCATCTGCCTACTTCATATGGAAAAAAAAAATCTAAGACTGGTAAATGAGTGTCATTAACAGATCGGGATGTAGGAGGTCCAGCAGGTGTGGATAACTGGGGAGTTGAGGAATAACCTTGGTTGAACAATCCAGAAGCCTCCCACTCAACCGTACATCAGGGATGGAATCGGGCTCCAAAGGAAGATGTGCAATTAAAAATGATACATAAGCCATCCTTTCCAAAATATCACAAAGCCAAACTGGGAGCTATTAATAATGAGGAGACTGAGGGAGTGAACATCATTAGATGGAAAACGGTGTTAGAATATACAATCCATCAAAATTCCTGGGAATAGCTTGGTACATTTTTAGGCCCACTTATTCGATGTAATAATGGGCGTTGTTATTGCAGAACACACAACTCAAAATAAACACAGCGCAGCCTAGATTTCTTTACCCATCGGATATTGTACGCTCAAATGAAAATTAAAATTTGTGTTAGTAGTTTGTGTGTGTGCTTGTATGTGTGTTCTCTGTGATAGACTGATGTTCTGCCTAGAGCAGTGTTTCCAAACCCGGTCCCCTGGGATCCCCAAACAGTCCACATTTTTGCTCCCTCCCAACTCCCAGTAACAGAAATGTGGACTCTCTGGAGGTCCCCAAGGACCAGCTTTGGAAACACTGGCCTAATGCATTCCATGCCCTGTGTGCTTTCTGGAATGGCATCCAAGCTCCCCATGACCCTGCACCAGATAAGCATTCACAAAACATGGATCGATGGAATTGGGGATTGAAGGCCAACACTACATAGTACCTCTAGGCTGGTGTGAGACTGCAGGCGATGAATTCGACAGATACCCAGATACTTCCTGTAGTTCCATGGGAGCTCTTTAGTATAACAGAAAAAAGGGATCTCTCTAAATCATTTGTAGATAAGGTGTCATGGAAGATGGATGAAGTGATTATTTATTACATCCATTCTGTATGTGTACTTATTACATATTAATGATGTTATTGAGGTATATTTCATATGCTGGGAGTGTTTTCTAAGTATATTTTGCGTGACCTCTCACATCATAAGAGAACGGATTCCCGAGTATGCATGGCAGAGCGTTAGCATCTCGTCCATGTGAAAATGCACAAAGCCATGTTGCCAGGAGATGTGAGGGAAAGCCTGCCCTCAGCACAGTAACCGGAGCTGATGGCACGCCTCCTTCGCGGTGCGTCTAATTGCACATAAAACGGCAGTCTTAGACCTTGGTCGAGTCCCGCCGGAAAGCCTGTCTAATTGTGAATGTTTACCGCTTGATTATAATGAAGACTCTGGGTTTTCTTTCCTCCATGTTAAGCCTCTGGGATCTTCTGAGATCGTGCTGCTCATGATAGCTCTTTGCATTTAGTCATACCCTGTACTACCTCCAGGATTCTCTCTTTCTGATGCACAATTTATTTATTTAGCAGAATCTTTTATCTAAAGCAATGTGCATTTTGAGGAGTGAGGGTCACCTGGTCCCGTGGTAAGCTGGTCCTGTGTTCGGAGGACCAGTAGTGAAACCATACAGGTGGGATCTGAACCAGTGATCTTCCAATCACAGCACGGCAGCCTAAATCAGCCACAAACCACCCCCACATTCTCTTATATACCCCCCCCCTCCCCCATTATTCATCTTATATAAACAGTTTGTTTTATTAATAGGACAATGCAAAAGTACAATATAATCCATACATAGACTGAGAAGGAGAACATTAATTAGAATCATATTTTAAAGTTTTTTAATTATTATTATTATTTATATTGTCATTTACTTAGCATGCTTAAGTAAGAACACCATTCATAACATATGTCTTATGTTTATGCTTAACCAGAGTTTAGCAATAGCATTGAAAAGTAAATATTCATCATATGTGCCTGTGAGTCTTCTGAGGAGCACTTTCCAGGTGGTTGGATCAGTCAGAAACACCTCTTTTTTTCCCCCCAGATGTTGCTGGCTGAACATTTACCTCTCTCAATCAGTAGCAGAGCTCAGGAGATAAGAAGAGGAGAATAAGCCTAGAACATCCTCAGGGAGGCTGCCCAGCAAAGAGATCCTCACTACCTGCCAGTACCACCCGGAAAATTGTTTTCCAATTTGTAACAACACTGATACTGAAAAGCATATTGAACAAATCCCATTTAAAATTATCTTCTACTATTTTCCAGAGGGTCACCATTCTTCAGTGTTTTTTTTTCTTTAATTGTTCTCTCATTCCTGTTTCTGGGCCTCAGTTTGTTGTAAATATTTACTGAGTAATAAATTCATAAATCAATTTATGTTATTTTTCCATCAGTATTTTCCAAAACCAAATTACTGACTTTTATCTTATATGATAATAAGCATTAGTCTGTTTATTATTGCATAAATATCAAACTATTTTAGGGACTAAATAAATATTGACTCTCAAAATACTTTGGTTTTCCTTTATTCTTTTTATAAACCACGGTAAGATTCCCTCTCCTGGTCCAGCCTGTCTGAAAGAATGTGTGCCGTCCTAACAAAGGCACCTATTTAATTCCCTCTACCTCTCTGTTATTGTACTTGCTGTCTGCGCTCGCTGTGCGATCAACGTCATCTGACAGCCACTTGTAGCATTATCATTGCTGGGCGACTTCAGCAAAATTTTTCCCAGACCTCACACGTGATAACTGAACTGTAATTATAAAGACCATACTTACTTCTCAGCTCATGTGAGATAAGACCCATGAAGGAAAACACTGACTTTAATTATGCATGTTTTCAATCGACTGCTTTTTTATGCCAGAAAAATGAGAGGGACCACAGAAGTGCTTGATGATTGTGTTTAAGTGGCCCATTTAGAAATGTTAATATCTCTGGTTTCATGCTGTGATGCCTCAGATGAAAGCAGAAGGCCCTTATTAGGGCATCGTGTCCCCTGCCGCAACTACAAACGAGACGCAGCCATCAGCCCTGCGAGCTGAAGGGGTCGACAGTCATTTATTAAAGGCAAACAACATGCTCGTTTCTACAGTATGAACCTGGTCATTGTCGCAAAGAGAGGAGAGAAGCAAGCCAATTTTTTTGGCTCAAGGGATATTTGTTTTACAGATTTTCTCACTCATGTTGGCCTGTTAGCAAACTGAGAGCCTGTTGTGGGATCTGCTGTCCTTGAATATTAATAAATATTAAATTCAGCCGGCGTTAACGACCTCCTAAAGCCGAACATGAAATACTTCAAACAATGAGCTTGACTTGGGAAATTCATATATCACACACAGTTGCAGCCAAACTTACTGGCATCCCAGCAGTTTTTCAATATTTTCTAAAATAAGTCGAAGAAAAAAACTTCACACTTTTATTGGCTTGAATCGTGGCTAAAACAGCAGAGGAGGGAGAAATGACTTCAGCATTTTTATTTAGGCAAAAAAAAATTGCTAGGGTCAATAAATTTGGCTGTATATAAAATGAGGGTATTACCGGGTTGGTGATTCTACAGAACTAAGATATAAATATATAGAATAATCTATCAGCTTCCGCAAATCCGCAGGCTTTGTAAAATAATGTGGTCTGAGCAGGTTAGCAGTGGGAAGGAAACCACAGTTAGTCAGAGAGCTTTATTTTGTGCAGTCACACCGCTGCTTAGCTGCTGATGCTGCAGTAGGTTCTACAAACTCATTGAATTAATTGAACAAACTTGTCAGTTCTGACTCGTGCCGAAGATGAAATGAATAGAAAGTGGGGTTGAAAGGGACCCAGGATGGCTGGGAGAAGAATGAGCTTGGCATACAAGGAATACTATTTTAATTCTTCTTCAAATGAGGCCAAGACAATAGACTGAAGAGAGAGGGGATGGCAGATATGGCAGAGAACCGTCCTCCAGACCCTACAGTCCCAGTGTGGCCAGAACAAGCCCCCACAGAGGGGCAATTGCACCCCGAGAAGAGGCTGGCACAGGCAGACAGGCCCAGGGAGCGGGTCACAGATGGTATGAGACGGATCCCCCCCAAGGGCACAGCCCATAGGCCTTGAAACATTCCCCCCTCTGTTGGGCCGGGAGTAGCGGCCAAGGCTTCTGGGTACCCCGAGGACAGCTTTAGTGTGGGCGACAGGAGAGCAGCTGTCAATGAGTTGGAACAGATATTTATAAAAGAAAAAAAAATATGGGCTGTTGTACAGTTCATCAGTTTAATGTTTTTTTTTTTTGTGAGGACTGAAATAGCAACAGTAACATCACTTCTGGCCAGTTCAAGCAGAGCCTGGAATAATCCAAGCAGGTTCCACTTGGAATCTGATGAGGTGGCTTGAACAAATATGCAAGTTATCACCATCTGCATATTAGGGGATAGGTGTGATATACTTGCGTATGCTAGATCTATATCTGTGACTTATGTGTGATAAAGTGTGTTGTGTAAAGTCCAGGTCAAAAGGCAATCCAAATAAGACTGGTATTTATGAAAGCATGCATGCTGTAAAACAATTCCATTTACACTAAACTGGTGAACTGCTCTTCTTAATGTCCCACTGCTTCTAATGCGTATTTGCCTTTGCATTTCATTGGTTGGCTGAGGTTTACGTGTTTCCTCCATGTGATTGGTTGGGTGTCCCCAAAGTACGCCAGCTTCCTGTCTCACTTCAAACGCAAAATGGTGTACGTGAATCGGTGTCGCTGACTCGCCCGTGGTGTCAGTGACATCGGGCATGAGTGTGTGCCCTGCGATGAACTGGCATTGCGTCCAGGATGCCGCCTGCCCCCCGCCCTGCATTTGCCGGGATAGGCTCCAAGCTCACCATGACCCTGCAGTCCATTCGTTATGGAAACTGAGTGGCTAGATGGATGAATGACGGGATAGATAGGTGGTCCTGTCTAAAACTGACATTTTTTTTAAATACATTTTTTATTACAGCAAGGCTGCTCTTGGAGCGCCAATCTTGGGGTGCCTTTATAATGCATTCGTAGAACATTCAGTGCACCGTCATAATGCATTCATAGAAAATTCCATAAGCAGAATAGCAAAAGCATGTAAGTATACCTTATTCTAACATACCTTAACAACTTATACCTTATACCTACTTATAACATATACGTGAATAACAAGCATCATATGGCAATAACAAATATTGCCATCGTATAATCATAAAATGTTTGTTATTAGTGTATATTAAAGCTGCTAAGGTACGTTAGGATCTTAAGGTATACTTCCATTCTGCTTATCAAAGTTCTATTGATCCATAATGAATGCATTATGAAGGTGCAGTTAATGTGAAGCGTTTCTGAATATTATTTGCATATAAACATTTTAAAGTGGCCCAGTCCGGCTCTCCGAGAAGAGTGTCCTGTAGCTGACTGCTACGTTCCCCTGTTCCATCCAAGAGCCCCATGGCTGTGCTCTATGTGACAGTCTGCCCCAGTGCCTCACCTGTGAACATGGCCAGGAAGCCAGAATAATCCCCAGGCTCTGGCTCAAGCCAAAGAGTCTGGCTCTACGCTGGGAGGAAGTTTGTATAAGTAAGAAATCTCCTTGTACTCTTGGACCTTCCTCAACCTTTTCTGCTCCTTTGTCCTTTGTACTTTTCCACCAATACGCACTCATTACTCCCCTTAAATCCACACAGTCTGCCCTTTTTAAACCCCTAACGATACATTAACCAATCAGGGCCTGCCCCTAATGGTATATTAACCAATCGGGGCCTGCCCCTAATGATACATTAAGCAATCGGGGCCTGCTAGGTTAGCTAGGTTTCAATGACTGAAGAGTGGAGAATATGTCTGCACATGACAATCGTGGAAATGCTGTTTCCCTGCCTCCAGTCAGCTCGGTGTACATGAAGCACGTACACTTATATGTGTGTGCGAGTATGATTCCATAAACCGTGAATAAATACAGCAGTCATTCTCCAGTTTCCATTAATGCTATAATAGCTGATCTCTGGACTCCCTTGATGTCCAGTTAAGCCTCTGCAATAACACTCAAAATTTCAAAATACATGAAGAAAATTAATTGAATGTAATATTCTTTAATATGGGAGAATTTGTTTACTCCCTATGAGGTTATTTCAAGTCTGCGTCTCTTATTTTTCTTTTTTTTTTCCAACTGCAGACATTCCTTTAATGTTTGGTCTGTCATAGTTCCCTTATATTGCCAGCCAATATATTCCCTTTGCTCACGCAGCCATGACGAGGCTATGCAGCCAGAAGATGGATGTAAAGATGGATTTCCTTCACACCGCTAGAATCTGTGCTGTGCAGTCTTATGACCTAAAATTAATTTTGTCCGACTTTGACTAAAGTATTGCTAGTAAACTGAATATGAATTTTGAATGGACTCTGCAGTGGAATCTCATCCAGGCCTTACTCCTATTGGCTGAGACATTATTAAGAATGGATGGATGTTTGGAATTTTTTTTTTCTTTTACATTATTCATGAATCCATGTTGGACTAAAAAAATATCAGAACTTGCCTTATTTGGGTCAATTCTAAAATAATAATGAGCAATGGTAGGCAGAAAGCCACACTTCAGTCAAGTATCTATAGATGAGAAAACATATAAAAGAAAAATATTTCTGCGACTGTTACAGCTGTTTTCAGGTAGAAATACTGTAAATGTTTCTCATTATAAATCAAGAAATTAGGGTCTTTGCCATTTTGCCTGTTTTATTGGAGACATCATATGTGTGAAATTATATACATGATATAAAGCATACTAGATTCAATGGCTCTACAACTGCACACAAAGTAAGAAATGTGTCAAAGCATCGTTACTCAGCTGTGTATAATGAATGCACGTAACCTGTATAGTTCAGCAAATATGCTTCTTAATGACCCAGTTTCCACTCCAGGTTTCTTACTACAATCAGTAGGTGACCAACAGAAGGCCTTCCTATTATGCGTCCATCCATCTATCCATCCATCCATCCATCCATCCATTTTCCATAACCTCTTTGCACTTTATTATAGTAACTGCTGAATGACATCCCATGCACTTTCCTTTATATGTACTAATTAAAAGGCTTCCTTCACAATTGTCAGGATTATTAAAGTTAAATATCGTTCAAGATATTTTACCTTCAGAAGTCCAACAAAGGATTATATTTTTATGTGGGTGTCTCAATCTGCCATGTGGTGGCATTTCATTTTTTTTTATCTCAATAGTTTTTCTTATGAACAATTCCAAAAGTTATATAATTCACTTTTTTAATACTTTTTTTTCCCTTCACAGATCAAATCATTCGTTTTGAAGGCTGACAGCTTGAACCGTATACAGCATGTTAATTTTTAATTTTTAGCACGGTGCTCACTTTTTGATGCATTGATTTTACTTGATTCTTTCAAACTTTTAGGAGTCTTCAGGAACCAAATAATATTCAGTTCTTTTAAAAATAAATTTTAGCTGTGAAAGTTAAAAAAAAAACCATAAGAAGTCTTTACTGTGCCATTAAAAACCTCATAAATACTCTCAATCAGTTACACTCAAGAAGTAGTGTAACTATTTTTTATATAAACAATGGCATTTCAAAAGGACATATTGTATAATACAAATATATTATGACTATAGATGGCATTATTAGTGCTATTGCTGACTGCCAGAAGTGGGCTGTGTTCATCTTCAGTTTACAACTTGAAATTAGGCCCAGAGGATTCAAACTGAAGGCAATATGCCCCGATTGAGTTTTAGCAGTTGAAACTTGAATCATTTATAATGGAACAGCCCAAATTCCAACAGAATTCTCTGCAATTGTCTTTAGTCTTGACAATTATTGTTTCAGGGGAACAGTTGCTGATACTAGACAGTAATGGATTTATTTATAAGCACTTTAAAATCCATCATCGATTCAATTTTGACATATAAATAATGCATTAAGTGATTCAATTAAACATGTTTTATCAGATGAAATCAGAGACTTGAGAATATTTATAAATCTAATATTACACTGACCAGTTCGGTTTCCGACCAGATTCTGACCAGTCCAGTTTCAGACTCACAGACCAATGAGGAGCGAGGAGATGCCTAGGGTGCAAACAGTGCAAAATCGAATGCCAGGCAGCTTGCCTCACTTGGTCCCTCTGCTGGGTAGAACTTCACAATATCACTGCAAATATCAATAATACTGACCATAAGATTTGCATTTTCTATAATAAAATGTTAAGCCACCAACAGTAAATGAAGCAAAATGCTAAACATAGATTTTTAAGTTTCCGTTTGGTTGATTATTTTCATAAGTGACTGACAGAGTCTAACTTCATATAATGGACCAAAATGAAAACAAGTGGTACTCTTGCGTCTCAAGATTCACTAGTACTAAGAGATAAAGCACATTATTTATTTTATTCAATGACCAAACATTTCTAAGTATGTAGTAAATCACATAACATCCATTTTCTAGATTATTTTACAGACTGTTATGCGTAATTTGTTTCTAATATGTAGTGAGAATCACAAAGCCCGCAATTCACTGATTTTACTTTTTAAAACAAATACTTACGTACGTCTAAACTTAAATTTTTTGAATTACGGACTGACCTTCTTCAGAAATGTGTGGACGCGAAAATCATCAGCCTCATTTGGGTGCCATTGGGATTAGTGGTTTCAGACTAACCGAACATTATCTGTGAATTTTGGAGCCCTGTTTTTTTAGCAAGTGAATTTCAAATTCTGGGCAATGTTTCTCCTGCTTTGTACCCATAAAACATGACAAATCAGGGAGCTGCAAAGCAATCTGGGTGACTCCTGCATGTGATGCTATGATCACTCGGTGGTGAGGAATGACGGCAATGATTAATTTCAGTACTGTATTTCACCAAATCAGTTTTCTCTCTGAACTCATATGTCATGTTGTGTTAAAGCCCAGCAGACCTTCTGTTCTTCAAAAGGACTGCTAGGAAACACCTGTTGAAGCTGCGGGGCATATTTTCTGGTTTATTAAACTAATTGTTAAATGTCATTTAATTGTAAAGTTTTTAGGAATTTTAGGATAGTTTGGTAGTTTGTTTTGTATCACATTACATTGCAAATGACATGGGAGACACTCATAGAATAGCATTTGAGGACAGACTCATACCCAGGGGTGCCATGGGGACAGTGGTGGGGGGCGTTTGGACATTTCTAAGGGCCCTGAATAACATGGATCCTAAAATATTTGGAACGTAATTGGATTGGGGGCCAACATGATACGCTTTTATGGGGCCCAAAATCTCTAGTGGTGCCCCTGCACACACATTCTATTTCTGCACTCAAAGCTCACAGGAACACATAAAATGTTACATTGGGCCATGTGAAATGAAATTACCGTTCAGCTAATTTTTTGTATTGTTTCTTAGTGAAGAGAAAGATTTTCTTTCAACCAACCAGTCAAGTACTTTGTGATTGTGACTGATTGGTTGAAACAAAATCCTGGTCTGGATTTGTACTTTTGGAACCTGAACTTTCCACCACAACTTTCCAACCAGTGAGGATTTGACTATTGGCTTTAAATGATCCACAATTACTAACTAATTAAAAAAAAATTTTAATGTCTTGGTTGAGTGAACAACACGGCATTAAAGTAATGGCTTCTGTGGTTCCATTAATGCACTGACCGTGGACACTACCTGGATGTGATGCCAGTCCATGACAAGGCACAAACATACACATGCAACGAAACTCACACAATTTATACAAACATAACCAAGAAGGGAATTGACCCTGCAATGCAGAAACTGTGAAACCATAATGCTACCCACCAAACTGCTGCCCTGCCTCACCCACAAAGTAGCAAGTTAAATGGAGCGATAAGTGACACAAACTACCATGTGGGGGCGAATCAATCAATCCATACTGTCCTCCATCATGTATGAAAAAATCAATCCTGCAGGACAAGGGCTATCCCTCTTCTGGGGTAAACTCTACCATACGCATTTATTATTCATATTTCTCAATATACATTTATCGTTCCTATTTTATAGGTCAGTCCACATTGATAAATGAATAGGTCCAAATCCACTGTTATTTGAGCATCATATTTTGCAGTCCCACCATTTATTTTCCATCAATCCATTTTTAACAATGGTATTTCCAATGCAGGATGCTGGTGCTGAAGGACGTTACACGCAGGAGCGACCTGGAGCAGCTGCAATGTCTGCTAATATGTCACAAGAGTTGTCAGAATCAGAATCAGTCTGCTGGCCAAGTAAGGATTTTGGACTTGACGTTTCGTTCCAATACAAGCAAGACAATAAACATTAAATAACGAAATAAAGTAAGCATAAAAGAAAATACAGGTAAATACAGATATGAGCTAATAATAAAAGCCCTATTGCAATACTGCAAATTGTAAATATATGTGTATATTGTCTAGATGACTCTACAAACTAGTAAATAAAGTGAGACAGTTTTAGTGAGATCTCCAAATGGTTGTGCAAAGTTCAGCATGTAACAAAAAACTGCAATACTAACATGACATACTAAGCTATGCGTTACAATTTCAGGGTGGTTGAGGCAGACTTTTTGCATTAAACTGCATTAACTAAAGAGATTCAGACTGTTATGCAGTGTACATTGTGTCTCAAGGTTAACAATATACACAGTACTAGCTACTAAACATGATGAACAAAATCAGTGGTTGTTATGTAACCACTGCTGTAAACTGTGTGTATTTCTTTGAGATTCCACATCAGAATGCTGGAGGTGAGGTCATGACATGGAAGCAGGAGAAGATGCCGGGATTTCCCAGCACGACCGCGTAAATGAACCTGGTTAGCATCAGAAAGGTTGTGGTGCAATGCACATCACAAGTAGCTGCTTGGTTAAATATTAACACAGGAATCTCCAGAGATGCCCATGACAGAACATCAAAACACAATAGACATCGTCATCAACCTTCAGAGCAGCATAGCTTCAGTCAGAATTGTCAGTCCTCCTATTCCCCTTATTCATCTTTCTCTTTTTGGCGATGTGTCCCTTGAGGATTTCGGGGATCCTGCAGAGATTTTACTCAGCCCTTTGATTTTGCGTTCAGTCTTCAGCAGTTGCACGTTTTTCATCTAAGCTCCTCAGCCTACCAACTACCGATCAATTATGCATAATTTGAGAGCAGACTGAATTTGTATGTTATTCTGTCGAATTAAGAAATTAGTCTTTTTAGTTAAGCTGCAGTTATCTTCGGAAATACAAAGGAATAGTAATAAAAACAATAACGATTACGTCATCTGATTGTCGCAGTATATAAGGTGGCCATCCTTGTTCCCTGTATGGAAGAAGAAACAGACCCACAGGATTACGTTCATAGAGGTGCAAACAGCAGAAGCTGCAGTAATGCAGAAAAGTAGACCATGATTTGCATTTTTGCTGCCAGTGCTGTGCAACATTCTTAATTGCTATGATAAATTATTTATTATGCTTATAGATCTCTGAGCATTGCTTCATCTAACAGTTCCACCAGTTTCATGGAAGACGTGTGCATGTACCTTATTGGTATGTGGTTGCTGTACTTCATTCATAGCCTGCTGTAAATGTCGTCTCTGGATAAGCAGCAGGGTACAGCTATGTAGCCTTTGTTAATAGGGGCAGAATTTGAATGTCCACATATTTATGTGTATGCCGTTTTTTTAAGGACTGTGGCTGGACTCATTTTAAAGGTGCATCAATAGAATCAAGGTTTAAACGAAGACAACTTAAAGTACAGACGACTGCAGAAATGCCTCAGAATATGCTTCCATCCATCCATCTATTTATCTATCCATTCATCCAACCAACTGCTTATGCAGTCACCCTAATGGTTGCCTGTAATAGTGTATGTGTGTGTGTGCCTACCGGTTATGCTATACTTGTGAGGCCCACAGGAACTCTCAAACATAGCAAATCCTCAAAAAACCGTGACGGGACTTTTTCTTTCCCCACTATTTCCGACTTTATTTTGTAAATATCTGTGAACGCAATAAAAAAAGTGAAGATGCTAAAAGTCTTGCATTTTGTTGCATTTACTTATCTTTAAGGTTATGGCTGGGTAGGGGTTAAGGGTGTCATGACTGGGATTAGGGCTTTTCCGATAGAAATGAATGGACAGTCCTCACTTTATGTGTGTATGTGTCTGAGTATTTCTCTGTGTCTGTACTCTGCAATGGTCAGGCATTTCATGCTGGGTGCACCCCTAACTTCTACAGGACTACACTGACTAGACTCTATGCCCCCTTGCGGGATAAGCAGCTGGATGGATGGATGTTTTTGTCTTTCAAAAAAAAATCTTCTGATATGGTGATTCAATATGGCAAGTGTGTAGGATCTTCATAACACTGCTTCCTCCCCAATCTGCTACGAACTACTTGGAATGTATGGCAATTTACCTTAAGAAGAGCTGACACTCTTCTGGCGAAAACAAATGGTCTTGATGTTAATATTTTTGCCCAAAGCACAAATGTTGGGTGCAGATTTTTGATTGATACGTATCACCCTTTTTTCACAATGCCCTGAGGTGAGTAAATTATTAGACCAGAGCCTTAAGCTTTTTTTAATCTCTTTCATGTGCAATATTGTCTTCTTTTCCTCATTTATATTCATTTTTTCTGTAGGACTGTTTTTCTCTGCAAATTTGTGATAATGACATGTGAGAGGGGAGCACCTACCCCATGGGTAAACATGCTTAGATAACCTAGAAACGGCTCTGATTTCACCCCAACGAGAGAAGCTCCCTTTAATGCCGAGGCTGTACTGTTGCTCATTTTGAAACCGGTGCGCCTCATTGCCTTTCCAAATTATTTCTTACATCTCCTCTTCTTCTCAAACAGTCCATTTGTAGTCTTGGTGTCAGTCCAAGTTTTCATTTTACCTTTCATTAATATTTCCGAATAGCGTATCAGCCGCAGTACTCCTAGTGCTTATTCATATGGTAAACACACAGTCACAGGGGTTGGCCTCCACTCAGGTGTAATTTCAAAGCGAGAATTTGCAGTTGCCCTGAATGAAAAATACGTGGCCTCTAACTTTACTTTTTTGATCAAAGGATGCTTACAAAATGTACATTTAGCATTTTACATTTGGGGGGATAATATATGCATATATAACGTTTTATAAATGATGTTGGTTAATCAAAATTGTCCTGCAATTGTGATGCAAGTTGGGTGGATGTATGGATGGGTGCATGGATTGATGAATGTATGGATGATTGCAGTTTTATAAACAACAGGTTTATAATAATTGCATTTTGTTACGTCCTTATAATTCCATTAATATCCACCAATATTTCATTGTAATATTCATTGAAAGCAACATTTATTAGCTTATCATTATCAAGCAACATTAATTAGTTTAATTATTAATCTAGCTACAGTATAGTGATCACTGTACAAAAGCGTACAAGGAGTAGGACTGGCGTAGTGTTGCTGTGTTGCTCTGTTACATCACACCTCCACAAATGGAGCTGGCAGTAGAATCCCTCCTGTATTTTTTTCTCAGTGTTGAACTGGGGCGATTCTAGGATTGGCTCCTTAGGGGGGCTCAACCACCAGAAGTAACTAAAGGACCCCCGTGCAAACACCACCACCACCACCATTACATTTTCCAAGCAGGGGTGTGGGGGGGGGGTCTCCCACAATAAAATTTGCTGAGCTGGGGTGCTACGAAATGTATACAAAAATATGAGACGTATCACTAAATGGTTTTAGTAAAATAATTTTTATGAGGGTTGCAGCAAAGAATAAGACCCACCAATGGTGCTGAACAGGGTTCCTCCTGCAGTTCTAAGACAATTAGGTTAAATAGTATCTTAAAATTGGTCATAATCAAAGGTAGTGTGTGTCCTGTGATATGCTGGCAAAGGTGTAACAATGCATTGCTCCCTTTGCCGCCTGGGATAATATCTCGGCCACCCATGTGATCAGGAGCCGGAGAAATGGCTAGGAGATGCAAGTTGAAGCTTGTGTTCATCACAGCCTTACTAATTTCAGGTGTTATACGGGAAACATACAGAAGCTCTGTATTCAGGCACATCAGCTAAGCAGGTAATACAAAATGCTCTAGCAACCAATGACTCTTTCTGCTGAGGTTTGCAGGATGGAGATGATTCTCCTGACTCATAAGCTTATAAGCCCATAAGTCCAGAAGGGTTTTGACTGGAATCCAACACCCTGTATTCAATCCAAATTAAGTTCTGAAAATAGCTGCTTATTATCAATTGATGTTTCACCTCTGTAGAAACATCAGTATGTCGAAAGTGTTCATCTCATCAAAGTCACATGTGGTCAGATGATCTGATTCCATAGCGTGGAACTGCGTAATGCACCTTATATTTTACTGTTAGAACTAAAAAAAATCTTATAGGGAACTATCTCACTTTCAAAAGAAGGGTGCATGGTTATGCATCCAGTGCAGTCAATTTATGGTGAGAGTACATTTGCAATCTGAGCATTTGCTGAACTGTGTCATCTACTGATAGCAGTCCAGCAAAAATTGAGAATATGAAATTGGGAGCCAGTTATGTTAGCCACATGTTGGATTAGTCAAACTGAAAAACAGCGTGAGATACCTGCCTGCTGATACTGTTTAACGCGAAAGGACAGTCAGCTTTGTTGTCAATTTTTGCGAAGGCAGAGTCCAGAGCAACACTTCGTACTTGCTCAAACGCCTCAGACGTAAACAAATATCTCTCCGCAGGCAGGGAGCGATTTTCAACCCACAATATTTTCTCAGCAGGCAAGACTTGGGCCTGATGCATATGGCAGCCCCCTGTGGTCTGAGACAGAACTGCAGCTCTAACAAGAAAGTACAAACCTGCAGAAGCCCTGCACAGGGATTTTGGGAAGGTAGCCATCACATTAGTAAAGGTTATTAGTTGGTCTACTTCTGCTTACTCCTGCTGTTTTTTTATAAAATGTAATATTTACACATTCCATTTTATGCTAATTTACTCTGATTTACCTTGCTCATTTCCTAATGTATGTCTTATGTGCTGAGTACAGAGCAAGGCTTCCTTTCCTTAGCTCTTAAGAGCCAAACTTCTGTAGATTCTGTTTTAATTAGCTCTTGAGACCTGAAACCCCAGCTGAGGTAACTTACCATCTAATGAAATACTTCAGCGAAGCAATTAAGTAGCTGAAGCTGACCTAAACCCAGCCAACCCCGTGGGCAGCCTTTACACAGAGGTGACCCTGCTGTATACATATCTAACCCCATTCACATTTGCACCTTTGTGCAATTATGCCGCCTGCATTGATGTAATCAAACCCATTTCTCTCGTCCCATGTTCTTACTCCCCAGTACCATCTTTAATTTCATCCCCCCGGCCCATTATGTTTGTCAAAGAGGCATCATTACAGCCACCATGGGTACAGCCACCAGCTCAAACAAAGTATGAAAATAGTCTCTGAACAGGCGGGAAATACACAGCATATGAACAGCAGCATATTGCATGTCAAACTCTATAACTGCGGCAGCTACCGCTGCTAGAATGGACTGATTAACCAGTGCGTTTAATGGCCCGCACGTGTTTGTTCTCTGCTGTGAGCTAATTAAAGTTATCTATCAAAATTAGCTATCAAGTGGCAAACAAAATTTGGAGATCATAATGAAAAAACAGAACCCGCTGAACAAGAGAAAAATAAAAAAAACTGAGTAATGATTTGACACGCCATCTGTGTATTATTTAATAGTGCACCTGGATGACCGTTAGCAAGTATTTGCTGCCAGCCAAGTTTCCCAGTAAAGCTACATTTTATTATAAACTTCCTGGTCACTACATGTATGTTACGAAGGTAGGGATGTTATTCTGAGCTGGATGGGAGACAATGAAGAAGGAATTATCACAAAGGGGTTGCACTGTGAATTCAGGCCATCACATTGGGCATTGTAAGATAATTCACCGTATCCTTTCATAACATTATCTGCTGAAGTGGTGAAACGTTCTGCTACGGGCCAAAAACATGCAGTTAGGAGAATTGGTGCCTCTAAATGGCACCCAGTGTGGCATTGTGCCTGTTTGCATTATGGGCTGTCCTCCATTTCCTAGTTCCAGCCAATGAACCAACAGGACTCTGTGCTGGGTAACAGTACAGGTAACAGAAGATGGATAGATGCTTGTTGTCATTAATGTGTCGTTCTTTATGCACTTTATTTTATTTTGTAAGCTTTAAGTTGTGTATTATATGCTAGAAGCAGCGTAGTATGCCTCGGTAACATTTCCTTTATGGTTAGAGATTGCATAAGCTCTCAGTTGCCATGGTGTTTATAAAACATTATCTTCATCAAGTGGTTGGCTTAAGGGCACTCACTGGCATTGCATGGACCTTTAGCATTACCTCTGATCCAGGGGCGAACTAACTTCTCCGGAGGCCCTAGGCTGACACAGGTAGGGGGCCCCCTAAGTGGGCCATTGGAGATATTTTTGGAGCTGAAAGAGAAAAGAGAGGGAATTAAAAACAATGGAACATTAATAATATTCTAATCAAAGTGCAGGATGCCAGCGGTAAAACTTACCAATCAGGGAGGGGGCAGGAATGTTGTTGGTAAAATTGGCTTATGGGGAGGGGGGGGTGAATTGTGCCGGAGGGTGAACTGGTCAAATTTAACCCTCTGGGGATGAGGGGTAGGGGACACACTTTCACAGACTGGGGTATGATCACACATTTGTTTCAATTTCATAAACTTACACCTTAGTAAATAGTCATGATTTCTGGCCTCCTTTCACTGAATATGTAGGAGCTCCCATGTGTATACATCAGCCATTCACACCTGGCCTAGATGAGACACACACCCTCCCTTCCAGAGGCCCAAGTGGCCTATCAGCTAGCTACAGCTCTCCCCAACTCCAAGACACATAGAAGAGAATTCAGTAAGTTCATCCATTCCCTCTTTTGCTAAGGTTAGTCTTGAATTTTTGTGTATGTTCATTTAATTGTATTCTCTCCACGTCTGTTCACAAGATGTCTACCACTCCAGCGAGACAGTGTCAGATGAGGGAGATGTGATGTTAGTGTAATATCTTGATACCATTTCCTTCGTGTAACTTTGTGGCAGTTTGCTTGGCAGTGAATAGCTGGTTGACTCCAGTGACAAAGGAAAGCTGAGCAGCACAAAGTGGCAAAGTAGAATAGCCCATTATTGAAGGACTTCATCCTGTCTAGGGATGCACCAGTTGATCGGTCAGCAATCTGCGATCGGAGATTGGCCAACTAGTCACACATATTCCCGATTTCAAACCGTATTCCCGATTTTCAAATCTCACGCATGCGCAATACGTCATACACGCAGCCGCACGCACACCCACATCCCAGTCGCGCGCGCACTTACAGAGGCACTAAAATGGCCATAATTTGGAGATTCTTCAGTGTGGATGCAAAATTCACTATCTTCGAGAAGTGTAAGTCCACCAATGCAAAGACATTAAATACTTCAAATTTAATTAGACATCATCAAATTCAAATTTTATTTGTCACATACACAATCATACTGCTGTTATGGCCTCCCGTCCGGTCCTCCTGTGTGCCACGCCCCCTCGCTGCCCTCGTGTGGAATCCTAGCGTTCTCCAGTTGTGTCTTGTTAAGGATCATTAGTCTTGTGTATATCAGTCTGCGTTCAAGTCTGTTTCCCGAGTCCTGCCATTAAAGTTGCGTGTGTTTCCTTGCACATTCTGTTTGAGTCTCCTTTTTGCGTCGCTTGTTCGTTCGCTCCTCGCAAACGTGACAACTGCCCGTGCCCTTAAAAATTTAAAACAATTAACAAGAAATAAGAACCAAAGGCCAAGACAGCGCTCTCATTCCTAGATGTTTGTGGTGGTATCCATTAATTAATAGCTTGTGTGACTCCTTCTAATTTTCTGACTTTCTCCTTGTACTTTTAATATTCACTCACCTAGATACTCACTGAACTGAAGATAAATACCAACCTGATCTACACCTGATCACTGTCAAGCTCATATTTAAACACCTCTAGTTTGTGGCTAACGATATATAGATGCCTCTACTTGCAAAACGTTAAGAGCCACCTGTGATCTGCTACATGTTTAGGAAAGCTGAATGTTTTTAAGATCGTGAGAAAGAAAAATTACAGTTTAGACGTTTTTCTCAGCGAGAGGTGAATAGATGTACAATAAGCACGACGTACGGTAAGTTAGCACCACGTATGGTAAGTTAGCACAACGTTTGGTAAGTTAGCACAACATATGATAAGTTAGCACCACGTTTGGTAAGTTAGCACAACATATGGGAAGTTAGCACGATGTGCGTTAAGTTAGCATGATGTATGGCAAGAGAGCATGATGTACAGTAAGTTAGCATGATGAGCCCTGCGCCCATCGCCCCAGTACTGCATCATTTGTATAACATGCAATGCTTTTGAATCTCAGCTTTTGGAAAAGAGGGAACAGCCCAAGTTGAATGTGGGTTAAGTATTTCAATTAATAATGAGTCCAGTTCAGCTCAGTCATTGCGTGGCGTTCAGACATCCTGTGTGTGGCTAGAAGGACTTGGCATGCCATGGAAAGGGCCCTGGGGTAGATAATTTTTTCATGTGGGCATATTGATGGCCCTCTGTCCAAGGGGTTTATTACCATTGAGAAAAATGGTCTTCTACCCACTTCCCTGTACCATATACTGCCTGCCACATGATACTTGTACAGACCTATTGACCTAATCATTGATTGGGATTACAGATAATAATGCAATTCATTGTATACTGTTACCTTGAAAAGGAAATATTAAGGGAATGAAATTGCTTTTATTCAGGCATGAAAAATGTAAAATTGGGCAGGGGTGGCCCAAGGTGACATTTTGTAAGGGGAAGAGTTTCTAGGTACACCCCAGTATGGATGTAATTCTTTGCTCGTCTGCCTAACCCCCCCTAACCCCCTTCACAGTGATTTTTGGGTCTGTTTCCCCCTGTGCTCATAACAAAACTGTTTAATTTCAGGGTCTCTCAAAAACACCCAGAGTGCCTGTTGCTGTCACCATTACCAATGTCATGTCCACTGTGCCACCCAGAGCACATTCTTAAAACACTGATGTCATCTAGTTTCTGAGTGAAAGTTGTAACAAAGGCGCAGTAGTGTGAAAGGCAGATAATATAAACATATGTGCTGCCTGTGTTTGTATATATTAATATACTTCTGTGTAGAATTATATTGTATTATACTATGTAAAATATACAAAAATAGAGATATTATTTTTTGTTACTGTCATATAGATATTATTGTCACAGTAGAACTGCTATTTAAGATATAATGTAAGAATTTTACAGCTGCCATGGTAACGCAAGTTGATTTACCTGGAAATCTGGAGCACTTGAATGTTGAGTGCTGCTTTTATCTCAGTAATTTTAACATGAGAGATTTATTAATTTTGCCAAGCTGTTGTCACGTATGCTTTATTCGAGCAAGTCAAGAACCATATTGTAATTAAAAACAAAATGATTACAAGATGATGATGAACTTGTGCAAGGGGTAACTAAATCTCTAAGATGAAAGAATAAAAATCGAATAAGTGAATAAAAGACATATTAACATCTATCTGTCTATCTATCTGTCTATCTATCTGTCTATCTATCTTTCTATCTATCTTTCTATCTATCTATCTATCTATCTGTCTTTGTCTGTCTACCTACCTATCTATCTGTATCCCATATAAATATAAACCACAATGTTATCTTTTTTGTCTGTTTCCAGGGCTTTGCATTCATTCTACCTTTTCATTCATTCTGTTTACTATACAGTATCTCCCCAACCTCGTGAACACATGAATAATGATGTATCTCTGCTGTACACAGGGGATTACATTCATAATATGCAGCACCAATAAAATAATTCAAAATCATTCCATTTCCTTCCAAATAAATGTACTACTAGCTAGGAGGGCTGTGAGGCCGCATGGTGGCTCAGTGGGTCATGCTGTTATCTCCTGCCTCCTCCCCACCCTCCCTCCAAACACACTGGGTGTGTGGAGTTACATGTTCTCCTTGTGTTGTGTGAGCTTATGGCCACCATCCAGAAACATTGGGTCAACTGGCATCTTTAAATTGCCCATACTGTTTGTGTCTGTACCCAGTGATATGCTGACATTCTGCCCCTGTGCTGCCTGGGTTAGACTCCTGGACCCATGTCCCTGTACTTCATCAATAATTAAAAGATAGTTATCCGGCCTCAAACTAAAGGGTAAGGACTGACAGCAGTTATACCAAATTTGATCGTGCAAACATACTAGAAGTGAAGCATTTATTAATTTTACTTTGGAACACCATGGAAATTCAAAGAGAAGAATTGCATCAATATGGTACAAAAAAAGTGAAGTTATGTTTTATTTGCCTCTTGCATTTCAGTCCAGGCACATTGGAATATTTCTTTTTGCATAAGGCTTCGTGCTCTTTATTGAAACATATACGTGTAT
>JAODKL010000036.1:13123911-13150624 GCA_026780765.1 Petrocephalus schoutedeni | reverse complement strand
GCTGGGGTGGGGGGGGGGGCAGGGGGGGTGGTGAAGGGCGGGGACTGACACACTTTAATGCAGAGCTGAAATAGAAAGGGTCTCGTCCGCCTGCTGGTCACTCCGGCCAATCTGGGTCACCGGCACCGACAACTGTAAACAATCCTGTCTCCAGCGCGCACCTTTGCTGGACCACAGGCAGCGTGGTTTCCCAGCCTCCCGCTGCTCGGAGTGCCTCCTCCTCACCTTTCCATCCGTATAAAAGAAGCCAGGGAATATTCTGCACAGTTGACCACCCCCACACCCTCCCGGCCCCATGAAACAGCCGGTAATTGTTAAATGCTTTATAGTCTCCATGGGTTGTTTCAGATTGTTCAAGAATTAAATGGATTTTCTGTTTGCGCCTAGCGCCTTGCGGTTCTGGATGCTAAGAAGCCAGTCGATTTGATTTCCAGACTTGGTAGCTATGCCCCATATCATAATTTGTTCCATAGTGGTCATGCTGCATAATCTGTACTTTGTGCTCATACTAGACAAATGTATTTCAATTTTAAGCGCTATGTTAATAAGATGTTTGTTTACAGCACCTTTATGAATACACTTTTGTACAAATGCAGTACCTCAAGGCAACACTAGTCCATTCTGAGGAATACGTAAATCGTGCGCATTTTCTCCTTGTATAAAAGATGCAATTATTTGCTGTGAAATGTTTTCTGTTATTCTTCGCCATTTCCTGGCTGCTTGGAATTCATAGTCCTTTTCTATTTGTGTACTGTGCCCTGCAGGGTTTAGGACATTAAAACTTTCTGAAAGCACAATTCCTCTTTTGTCATATGCAGTATAAATGCTATTTTGTGCTACTCTGTTTAGTATAATTATTTAATCATCTACTCTTCTCACTCCATGGTTGAAAGAGTTAAATATTCACTACATATTACTAGTAAGGCAAAATAAATTAAAACTTGTTAGCATATCCGATGTTTAAACATACTTATAATGAACATGTCTGACAGTGAACGATGATTTCTTTAGCACTTTAACCTATTGAAAATGAAGAACTTTCTCCAACTCCTATATCCTCAGGCTCTCGGAAACATCAATGGCAACCCAAAAATGCATCCCAGTAACTCATAGCCAGCTTGGACAAACCCATCAGTTAGCTTCTGGTATCTTGAGGGAGGTGGGCGGTGGGGGGTGTTTGTTTTGTTCCCATTTGGTTCATGTGTTTTTTTTTCTCTTGTTGTTCCACTGCTTTTGAATGTAAGTAAAAACGAAAAGCAGGCTCGAGTAGTAGGCATATCGAAAGGCATGCATGTCAAAAGGGCAGTGTGTTTAAAGGTGACATGTGCAGGCATGCCAGAAGGCTGTTTCTATTTGCTGAAAACTCCCACGCTGACCTTTTGACACACCCACTAACATTCAGACACGCCCACTAACCTTTTGACACACCTACTGACATTCAGACATCCCCACTAACCTTTTGACACACCTACTAACTTTCAGACATGCCCACTAACCTTTTGACACACCCACTAGCATTCAGACACGCCCACTAAACTTTTGACACACCTACTAATATTCAGACATGCCCACTAACGTTTTGACACACCCACTAACATTCAGACACGCCCACTAACCTGGTGACACACCCACTAACATTCAGACATGCCCACTATCGTTTTGACACACCCACGAACATTCAGACACGCCCACTAAACTTTTGACACACCCACTAATATTCAGACATGCCCACTAACGTTTTGACACACCCACTAACATTCAGACACGCCCACTAACGTTTTGACACACCCACGAACATTCAGACACGCCCACTAAACTTTTGACACACCCACTAATATTCAGACATGCCCACTAACGTTTTGACACACCCACTAACATTCAGACACGCCCACTAACCTGGTGACACACCCACTAACATTCAGACATGCCCACTAACCTTTTGACACACCCACTAACATTCAGGCACGCCCAGTAATCTTTTGACACACCCACTAACATTCAGACATGCCCACTAACCTTTTGACACACTCACTAACATTCAGGCACGCCCACTTACCTTTTGACACACCCATCAAGCCTTTGACACACCCACTACTCCTCCTGCAAAGACCCATGCCTCGCCACTGGCAGTATTTGCCTGATCTTGCATGTAGCATGGCCACTAGGAGATTTCCAGAGATTGTCTAATCCTTATCCAGTGTGCAAAGAGTGAACTGTTGATGCGGCATTTGTCAGTTCTGGACCTGTTTCTTAGTACAGCACCTACTTTGCAACAAACAAAGGTATAACATGCTGTAGATTTGCACATAAAATCAAATATTACACACGTCATTATACTCACCTCAACCACTGGAAAACATAACTGTTTTATGTGGATGGGTGTATCTGTAGCTGGATTTAATTAAGTGAGGTAATTCCATTGAGCCACCACAAAGAATTCAGCAGTGTCGATACCATTCGATATACCTCATGTCCCTCATTCAGCAGTGGTTGACTTGGTTGTTAACGGCTTCCTTTCATCATTTATACAGGTGATCGTTCTTTAAATACACTGAGGAAAGAGAATATCTTATCCAGTATAATACTATTAACTCTCCTATATATTGCCATTATACAACAATAAAGGATGCACTTGACCTGATATGCGTTTCCTTATTTAACTTTTTGGGTGGGTCCATTTGGTTCTTTTGCAAATAAATACGGTTACTAGAGAATTTAATTGCTTTTAATGACGAAGCACTGAAGTGTTTATCTGGTTTAATGGGAAATGTAGCCTGGAGTATAGCCTGTTTAATTGTCAGGGCTGTTTGCCTATTTCAGGTGTACTGATCATATCTGCTGTGTATGTGACATGTTTCCGGACAGAGAAGTATCCCGTAGAAGAAAGTGCATTAGAGACGAGGCTAGGAAAATTGTTTATGCTGGGTAATGTGCCCTGTTTGGTAATTATGTCTAGTATAGTATATTCCTGGGCATTCATTGGAAGCTCACTCATGCCTGTGACTCCTTGAAAGCATGTATGTAATGTACTATTTTCCATTCTTGTATGTCTCTTTGAATAAAAGCATCTGTAAAATAAATGTGAATGCAAATTTATTGATTTCTTATATTTTTATATGGAGTATAGGACCTCACAAGTATAGCAAATCCTCAAAAAAACATGACTGGTGAGGTCATTTTTTCAGTCCTCACTATTTCAGATTTCATTTTATAAAAAGTCTGTAAATGCAATCAAGAAAGTAAAGATGCCAAAAGTCTTGTATTTTTTGGTTACTTATGCTTACGGTTAGTGCTGGGTAGGGCTTAAGGGGGTCGTGATTGGGTTTAGGGTTTTTCCAATCTAAATGAATGGACAGTGCTCACTAAGATGGGACTACAAATGTGTGTGTGTATGTGTAGTTTACCTATCCTGTGCTGCCAAGGATAGGCACCAATATGACCATAATATGCGGTTAGAAGATGGATGAGGAAATTATTTAGGAAGAATGAAAAATCACATGGCTTTTAAGGATCTTTCTTATTAACAGAGTGGGTCATTAGCATGATTGTCCCAATAGGAAACTTCTAGCCAAACAATGACTTTTGTTTTCAGGACAATGAATACCTACAGGCCAATGCTCCTGAGTACTGACTGCAGACACCTGTCTGAGGTAGATGGACTATTTGTAAGGTGTCACCTTGTATTTTATATGTTTTTTTTTAGCTCGTCATATTTTTCATAAATAACAACAGTGAAGAAACTCACACAATAACAGATGAAAGGAGATGAACAGACGATGAGTGATTCACTTCACATGGCCATTCTGCATGCTCAGAGGAAAGGGCTTGTTAGATGGGTTAGACTGCGGCTCAGGTACGCTACAGCTTCACAGTAGAACTATTATTGTTAACATTGTTATTTTTATTGTTGTTTTTGATGCTATTGCTATTACTATTGTCGTTGCTGATACTATTATTGTTGTTGTTGTTAATTCTGTTGTTGTTATTATTGTTGTTTTTCTTATTGTTGTTGATGTTATTATTAGTAGTACTATCATTAGTATTATTATTAGTTTTATTCTTGGTAGTAGTAGTAAAATGAGGAACATGTCTAGAGGTGCTGGCCCCCCTAAATCTGCCAGGATATCTATGCCCCTCTGATGCTCATAGCAGTAGTAGTAACAGTAGTATAGCTTTCAGTTGTTCACTTTTTGAATGAATCATTCAGATGGATAATTTCCCGGATGATTTATACATCACAAACCAAACAAGTGCACGCTTTAGCTTCCCTTTCTCCCACTCCCCAGTTGGTCCCCATTGACGCTGCTAACGAGGACGCTGTAACTGGAGTGCCGTCTTTCAGGGCGCTATCCGCCTGAGCGCGCATCCTCCATCAAGCACGGTGGGGTGTTATTATCAGCTCTGCGCCCCACCAGCTCCACGCTCTCCCATTCCCGCTCATCCTCATGCATGCGGGAGACGCACCCGCTGGCTGCGACAAAAGTCTCGACGGACTCTCGTCGGAGCCGCCGCCGTCCGTCTACATGGCCGATCAATGCGCTCTTTGTGGATCTGCCTGCAGATCTGCACCGACCGAGGCGTTCCGATATGAGCGACTATAAGCCAAACAAAACAAGAGGCAGATGAAGCACAGAACAGCTCGATATACTTCAACAGGCGACGTATAACGAAATGCGCATCTTTGTATCTAACGGAAATGACAAGCAAGTTTCTGGCTTAGGCCTTAAACGAAGTTTTTCTATATGTCTTGCGGCATTGGTCTTTTGTATTGGGATGACACCGGGCATTACACGAGCGAGCCTCATGCTCGTTCTCGTTTGTGCAGTCGTTATTTCTTGTTAATATTACCTTCATGAAGGCTGATGTCGTACTGCACATTTTCTGTATTTCTGCAGTGACTTTGACTCGCTTGGACAGAGCAGCCATTTCCAATTAACCGAAGCCGAAGTTGTGATCCAATATATTTCAATCCACAGCAGATGGCTGTAAAAGGGGTTTGGCACGGATGTAGGGGAAAAAAACAGAGAGAAAACTCCTTGGTTTCTGAAGAGGCAGCTGAGTACTTTGTGAACATCGGTCTGGACTGGATGGATAGTATCGTGGTACCATGGTAAAAACCGCTTGTGGGAGAATAAAGATTTTTGGTTCCAGAACCAGGAGAGGTCATGCCTTTATCCGAGGTTTTACAGGGTACCGCTGTGCTGGTTCTGTTTGTTTGTCTCGCAAACATTTTGGACGGTGCAAATTGTTTGCGTCCGCAGGTTTTCTGCAGTGAATATACCCCTATGGTTGGCATCTCTCTACACTAAAATACTCCTTTTTTAACCAGAATGACAAAATAATTCATGCCTATAGCTGGAAACATCCGGAATGTATCAGAATCAATGACTAAGTGAATATCTGGCAGTAGGTGGTATAGTGTTTAAGGGCATAGCCCTCTAACTGCAGAACGGACGTTGTTACACCCCCGCGCTTCACTAACCAGCAAAATTTATTAGTGTAGTTGTCAGCTATATTGTTTTAGGAAAAACAATATTAAAAAATATGTACTGCTAACAAAATTTTGGATGGATCTCAGGGGCTATCCATTGTAAAAGCTGGTGCGTGATTCTGTTAATCTCTGTACAGCTGTCCATTCTATACAGCTACTGAACAAACTACATCATAAAGACTTGCACAATAACATCACCAAACTAAACATTACATGACTTTCGTATTTTTCTTTTTTTTAGCATTTTGTTCACACATTGCAACAGGTTAAGAAAGAAAAAATCTTTTGTGTTTCAATAGGAACTGCAATATCGAAACCATTCATTTGTGTTTAGTGATTTCTGTTCTCAAGGCCTTCTCCTGACTGCCAGATGCTAATGTTGCTGGAACAGCAGAGATCAGTATCTAACAAGAGAATCTAAATAGACCACATAGGGATGCAGTAGTATTTTACTCCTCACTCATGTATTCTGATGACATATTATGCAGTCATAATGTCCCTTCAAAACGTGCATGCCGTTTTAACATTACGGTTTTTTGCCTAAACTGGGCCATTGAAATTGCTGAAATTCTCTTCGCTTGGTCTACTTTGCCAAAGCTTCGACCCGGAGAGGTCAGTACACTATCTTCGCAAAGTGAAATGTCACGAACTGTTTAGTTTGAGTTTTTTTTCCCCTCATTTTTGTTGATTTTCCATTTCTCATGCCAGATTTTGGTCACTCGTCGTCTACTTTGATCGTACAAACATCTGTCGCTGTCCAGTATTATTTTTCAACTAACTTCATTCTAACAGAAGGCAAAATAAATGTCATGCAAGTGGCGAATCGGCATGAAAGCGCCACTTGCGGTAAAGCCTCATTGTGATGCTGAGACGGAACTGACTGGGTCCGTGTGCGCCCTTCACGGGCGTGTACTTGCTGAACATGGCTCCAGGTAAGACGTCGGCTTCCACGAGCTCGAGGACAAGGCAGAGCGGATCCCATCGTCTGCCCAACGCCCCCTCCACCGAGGGCAGCGGCTATGAGGGTACAACAGAGAGAGATCTCCATCCCACTTGCCTTTGTCGAGGAGACATGTCTGAATTCCAGAACATCAATTCGAATATCCTTCTCCCTAAAAACTCAAAGGCCTTAAGAGAACACGAGCCAAGCAGCTGGTCCTTTCTGCCAGCATCTGCCTCTCATGTCCTGTGGAAGGCCACCTTCTTTCCCGGTGGACGCTAGCTGTGAAGCTGTTTTCTGTGCCTTTTTGATGGCCAGTTTTTTTTTTTTTTTTGGCTTGCTGTTTTTGCCAGTTGTCAGCGTTCCTGTTTAAAATGAAAAGGCCAGCTGGCCAGTAAAACAGGTACATCTCTCCTAGGTCACTGTGTCTCCCAGGTTCCACCTACACAAGGGCACCTTCTTTCATGCCCATGGAATGTGTGCCTCTCAACCATCAATTATCATCATTATTATTATCATTAGCTGTAGAAAGTGCGGAAAAAAAACTTTAATTCATTGTGTTCATCAGGTCTGTGGAGGGCAGCAATCTAATCTAATACAATAAAAACCGAAATCTGAAATCTAAAAAGCTTTTAAATACTGTTTATATTATGTGTTTATGCATAATTATGAATTAATGCAACTTAACTCTTACCAGGGGAACAATATGGGGTTTTTATGCATTCTTAATTATTTTCACCAGAGCAGTCTAATTAACTCGGCAAGGTCTAGGTGCGTTACCCCGCAGCTGGCCAATAAGCGTCCTGCTCTCGGGCCTACACAGGCTTCACCGTAACATTTGCAGAAATCCGTCTTCTGCTCAGCACAACATTCAGCTCGGTGAGGCCCAACTTACACAGCCACAGAGGAAAGGCGAGTCTGTCGGCGTTGATTTTAGCAGAATAATGCAGCTGTTGCAGAAGTTTGGGAGGTGTGGATGGGTGGAAGGCTTATTTTTAGCCTCACCACTCTTCCACCTTATAGGGAATCTGCCGAGAACTATTATGCCGAAGAGGAAGTGTAGCTGTTCATTCGCTGCTTCCCTGCCCGAAGGAGGGTGGATCTCAAAAGGTGATTATGCAAGTCACGTTGGCATATTAGCGCATGTGCTGCTTAGTCTGTATTCGGTGTTAACGGTAAGTAGAAGGTGCACCAGCCAGTGAAAAGGGAATGCGAAACTGTGTAGAGTCACTTTACCAAATAGAGAATGATGGCTGTACAATCCTAGAGGGTTATACAGATGCTGTCTATAGTTCCGGAGGTCAGTGTCAGTGTATGGTTTATTCATAGGAAAAAAAAGAGGTGCATTTACTTTTTACACCTGAAAATATTTCCCCCATGCTGCCATTCACGAGGATCCTCGTTGTTGCCAAGGAGATGAAAGCATCTGATCCGATGCTTCTGGTTTCTTGATTAGAAATGAGCCTCTGTGTTTGTTTTAAGATCATCTTTTTCCTGGTCTTGGGAAGGTTGCTTTTTTTTTACTGCCAAATTAGTTTATATAAGTTTATTCTGTAGTCTCTTCTCAAGGGCCTTCCTATTAAAAAATATATATAAAAATAGGACCTACCCGAAATAAACTAGGGCTGGTGTTAATCCCAACAGCCACAAAATGTTAACAGATCACACCGATAACTAAAGAAATAATAAGGCTTTTACAGCAAAGTTTTGCACTGCAATAAATTGTTTTGGGGTTTATGTTATTACAAATATTTTGCTTCACCTGGCGACCGTCATAACAATGTTTTTTCGTTACTGACCTGCATTACATTTGTTTTTAAATCCTAAGTACATTCACTCACACAGAAGCCTTAGCTTAAGTTTATAGTGCCACAAATGAAAACTTTTCCAAATGCACTGGCAACATTTTCTTTCGTGGAGGGAAAGGTTTTGACTTGAGAATATGGCCTACTTATCCGTCTTATGCCCAGTGTAGGCACAAAACTTATCATTTGTTTTACACTTAATAGGCATGTTGTCAGTACGTTGCATGTTGGATGGAGATAATTATCACTGCTTGAATGGCATCAGCGAAAATAATTTAGCCAACTCTGTGCATGAAAGCAAAGCAGTGATTGTCAGCATCCATTCATTAAAATGCCACGTTTACCCCAGGATTGTGTAACAGAACGCGTAAGCTGTGTAAACCTTCCCTCAGAAGGGGCTCTTTCTTCTCCGCAATATCCCTTCATCAAAATGCGAGTCACGTGGCCCCCTTTCCAGAAGCTGCCCCCTTGACTGAGTCACACAGTCCTATAGTAATCAAACGCTGCCATTCAGGCCCCAGGCGCCTGTGAGCTTCCAGTCTGTACAACAAGGGCAGCAAGAAATTATCACTTTAATTCTAATGAGTGCCCTGGAGTTTGGCTGCGCACTGAAAGCCTGGGTCAGAACCAGTCAAATCCGAAGGTGCGTATTATGCCTAAACGCTTAGCTGCGAAAACTTTAACAGGCAAGCAATTCAGGGTGGCAAGATAAACAGCCCGTCAGTTAATCTTTTAGCTACAATAAACAGATCTCTTATGTATGTTCAGATAGTGCAAATGAACTGTCATGACTTTGGTTTGGTAACTTAATTAACACGAGATTTTGGCCAACATTCTCACTTTGATATAAAGCTGTCAGAATTTAAGCCTAGTAGGCCCATTTGCAACTCATATACGGCATTCTGCATGTAGCAGCCGTATGCCACAAGCTGAAAATGCGTTAAAGCACTACTAATTAATCTGTATTCAGTTCTGCCCCCAACGACTCTTGCGCGTATTTTACACCAACTGTATTTAAACAGTTCAGCTGTGTGTATATATAGGGAATGTGACACGTACGCCATAGTTATTTATATTTAATAATTGCTATAAACCTATAAACGTTTAATAAAGATCAACAGTTCTTAAAGAAGTGGGGGGGAAGAGCGAGCGCAGTGAGCCGCCTCGGCTTCTCCCGTCGTGCGGCCAGTGGTCGTCGAGGGCGAGCATGCGTTATAAAGTATCCCAGCAGCGGTGCGCGCGTCTCGGTAAATAACGCTGAGTGCGGAACAAACTCCCGGCAAAAGCCACGAAAGGGGCTGAGCACCGGGGAAACGGTTGCATCTTTCTGATATGCAAATTGCTGCAGCATGAAATAGCCTAGAAGGCACTCGCAGCGAGATTAAGCAATCGAGTTATATTCAATCAGCGGTCGCTTCTTTTTTGGGGGGGGGGTGGTGGCGAATAGGTAAGTGGAGGGATTCTTCTACTCCCCGGTTCAATAATAAACAGAAACACAAAATTCACGCACATACTGAATCGGCGTTATAGCAGTATTTCGTACGTTTGATACGGCGGTAGCCCTTTAAGACCATAATTCGCAGCTGTGGATTGTTTCTGGTATTTCCATTGGGCGGCGGTAAATGTATATTTAAGCGAGAACCGCGCCGTCTACCGCTCCTCATAGACTGGCTGATGGTGCAGCTGGTGTCTTTGGAAAGAGGCTAATAACTTTTTTTTCTGTATCCTGGACGCAGCACTCCTCCCGATTTTTAATTTCTCGCTATGTGTTTATTGCTTTTTTTCTGGGAGAGTAAACGCTTTTAAGCTGGAATGCACATTTTCCCCTCTCTCCCCCCCCACCCCCCAGCAAGCATAATGCAGGTTTAACGCGCCGTTGAAAGCCGCTCCATTAACTTCCTGCGGGCTTTAGGACCACGTAGAGAAATTCATAAGGAGCCAGTGCTGTATGCTTTTTCACATAGCGGCACTCTGAAGGAAAACCCCCCATCGGATCTGGTATTACGGGATACTCATGAAATGTATAAAGATTTCTCTGCTTGCGCGCTGCAGCCCTCCCTGAGATCGCACATGTGCATTGGGGATGGTGAGTAGCCGGTGCACGTTTGGAGGATCCTTGATCAACAGCTCTTGTCATAGAGGAGGCGGACTTCTTTGATGTCTAATCTCGCCCTTCAATCTCGCTCCCCGCTTAGTCTTTCTCTCCCATTTTGTATTTTGTCTTAAATAGTTGTATTTTTCACATTTCTGGATCACGTTTATTTGGAGGAAGCTTGGTAGTTTGTCTGGCACCTCACATCGGAGAAAACCTAAGCAATTTTATTGGATTAAACTCACTTTTGGACAACTTGGCTGTTGCTTGAATGGGATACCTGGATGAAATATCATTTACACCCCACATACTTAAATCAGAGGGAAACGTTCTTTGTGCTGATCCGGCGTTTTGATGACCGTATGTTTTCTTATTGACTGACAACCAATCGGACAGTATAGAAAGCTCGTTAGAGGTAAGCAGAATCTTTCCTTTTGTTTTACGCTGCTATCCTTGGCAATCGTTTGTTAAAGTAAATGTTTCTATTATTATTTTTTCTATTATGAGATTGGTGATAGCGGCGACGCAATGGTCCGTTGAATTTGGAAATAACCGGCATCCATGCAGTTATAGCAATAACAAGAAAAAAAAATCCCCTTTTCTTATTGTGACATTTTATATTTAAAAATTTTGAGTGATTAAATCACAGATCATCGAGCTTGCCTGCAATGGCTTTCAAGTTCACCACTTGGCAGCAATTCACGTGAGATGGACATAATCCAATATAGCTGTATCTCCATAGCCATCTGCGGTGCCTGCATGATCTCCCACATAGTTGAAACCAGAATTAACCAGCAGATTTTTCCCCTTGTATTTTGCGTTACGCGTTGACCCATCTAATACCAAAAATTGGTGAGTTCTAAATTATTTATTATCAGAAATCCTCCACTGCGGTTACGTCTGAGCGTATATTCTATCAACTGCGTTGAAGAAACCTACATTCACTTATCTATAACTTTCTTTTTTTTCCCTCTCCCGTGTGTAGCGTTATAAGTGTCTGAAGTCACAAAGAAATACACCATCTTTTTCACATGAAATTCCATTCCATCCATTTTGCTCATGCAATAAAGCCAACTTATTAAAACAGTTTATTAATGCTAAACTTGGTAAGCGCGGTACAGCGGGATGGAGGCAAAAGATGGATTTTACAGCCCTGCATGTTGGCGACGTTAGGATGAATGGATCTTTGCGTATATGGTCTGCATGCGTGTATCTGTTCACTGTATGCTTGTATGTGCATGAGAGGAGCGGTACAAAATAAATCCAAACGACATTTTTTTTTTGTTTTGGAGGCTGGTTATTTACACCGTATTCGAATATAGCTTGGATGACTTTAAGCTGGTTTGTTTTCGACGCGTTCAGCAATGGCACAACATGCGTTATTGTTGGGCTGCCAAGTTGTCGGCGATGCCCGGAGGATCGGCGCATTTTGGCCGCTCCACGCAACAGTATAAGCGACGGAATAAAGCCCCCAAAAATCCCAAGCCATGTAGCATCGGCTCGACCGCTTTACTTAAGGCGCTAGTCTTTTTTTGTTCCAAATACCATGTAACCTAGCATTTCTTGTTTAATGCTGTGAATAAGGTTAAAGATAATTACTTATGTAACAACGTTTTCAAATCCAGCGATCCTCGAAATTACAGCCCATTTAATTAGGTTTTTGTAAAATCTAGGCTATTACACGGCGTCCGACATATAAATAGATAAGCCAGGAACAACAAAAAAAGAAAATAAACTGCAAATGAACAATGTTCACTGACCACAATTATCTAATTTAAGCAAATGAAGAAACAAACTGTCACGACGAATCCTGTTTAACGCTATTGATTTAAGCTATGATATACAGTACAGGAGGCAGTTTGCCTACTTACATGTAGTTGTCGGAATTATGGGTATGACTAGTTCAATATAGGCTACTGTAAATGTAATGGATGCCATGGAATTCTAAGAAAAGACAACGCTGGAAAATTGACATAGAGTTGCCATAGGTTGCTTTATAGTGGCTGCCACAATTTGGGTTCAAGGATTAAAAGAGTTTAACAGACTACTTCAGATATTACAATATAGCAAAAAGCTGACAAATCAAATTAAATTTAAATGCAGTTGATCACTGTAACCGGCACACCGTCTGTTTCGAGTTGGAATCAGGAATTTGCTGTCGACTTACGGAAGGGCTTATTCTGTTGGCATAATGTTTTATAATGGAGATTCGCGTTTTCAGGAACCGCATTATGCAGTGAAAATTCCATCGACTTGTAACGAAGACAGAGCCTCAATACCGGGGTGTCTTAGTGCTGGTCCCGGGGAACGCTTGGGAATTCTGAATTTCGTTCCAATCAACTTGTTAATTAATTAGGTTTGATTGAGCTGTTTGGAAAGGGCGACACATATGTCACGTCTAAGGCTAAAAGCGACATATCCTTGGGGAGGAGGGGCACATAAAAAAGTGAAATAAAATACCCTTAAATATTACCGTAAAATTAGTTGTCAGCCTTTCAGTGTTTTCTTCGACAGATTAATTAACGATTAATTCGTAATTAGGGAATTCTATATATCTTTTAAACCATGCAATTAATATTGAGTTTTATTAATATTGAGAGATTTAACATAATGTTAAATGTTAATTTAATTATTAAAGTGTTGCTGTTGCTATCATCATCATCTTCAGGACTGGTCTTAATTAGAATTAAACTTCAGACTTTACAGCTCAAGATTAATTACTTAACAACCAGTAGCTCCATTGGACTACCAGATAAATTGAAATTTTGGCATAAATAAAAATGAAAAATAAGACTAACCCCCCCCCCCCCCCCCCCCCCCCCCCACGTACACACACACACACACACACACACACAAGCCATATTAGCACATTTATTACCCTTGTGCCATTTTTAAATCTATCTGTCTGTCTGTCTGTCTTTCTGTCTAATTTTGACCCAATTTGGCCCTCCTTTTAAGCAATGACAGCTATGTTTAGATTGGTTTTTGCTTATATGGTAAGTCTGTCTCTCTCTTTGAGCAGGTTGGCAAGGTTTGGAATTGTTTTATATGTATAAATGTTGAGGCCACAATACCACATTAGTTCATAGATGCTTTTGGTTTGTTGCTTTCACTGCACATTCTGTGCTCACACATACAGAAACTGTCCTTATGCCAAAGGTGGGCTGTGTACCTTTCACCTTTTGGTTCTGGTACACGAATGGGGAGGAATTCTTCAGTTATGACTCGACCGAGCCTGCAGTCATTTACATATCCCTCCACCCTCCACCAGCCTCACTTTGCATATTGCATTGCATGTTAGGTAAATGCCCCAATGGGTGAACACAGTGTCGGGCGTATCCCATGCTGATTTACACTTCTTTCCCAATGGGTGCATTAACTTTCAATTGTTTTATATTGCTTCTGATGCTGCGTGGATTACGTGCCGTTTAAAAGCCATTATGTGGTCATGATGGAGTAGTTCTTGCATAAATACCCTGGGATTACTGTGTGGCTCCTGTATGTGAAGAGTTGAATGCCAACCATTAGTATCTTCAATTAGAGGAATATGGCATTTTGATTTTGCTACTTTATTATCGAGAGGACACCATTAGTCCCCTGTGATTATATAAATCACACAGGGACTCTCGGTCCCTGGCTAATACTGGTTTGGGAACTCCAATATGAACAAGAAGTTTACCATTAATCATGTAATGTGTCTTTACTTGTACAGGCTGCACTATAGTTCACATGGAAAGATCCCCCTCTCCTAATACAGTACCACAAGGAATATGTTTTAATTAATTGAATGCAGTTTTGATGATGAATTAAATTGCCTTTTTAAGTTTCATTTAGACCACTTTACTCCATTTCTTTTGAGATGCTTTCGGCATGATGTCTTCTGAGAAAATCGGCGCGAGGAATGAACGGCGTGATGTGGAGCTGTAGAAGGAGAAGCCCAAGTTAGCGAGACCTTTGCAGTTTAGAGCATATTCAGTGCTGTCGTCCTGCTAAAAACCTTTGCTTTCATGACTGGAAGATGACACCTCCCTAGCAGCACTGCCAGTTCCCATCGCCCCCGCCAGCAGAAGTTTTCCCCGGCTCCACCTGATGCTCCCCCTTGCACGCATCCCCTCATGCTGGGCTGACAGTTCTGATTTACGCCGAGTCGTTGCCGTGCCCGCTGCTTTGATCGGCAATCAAACTGCGCGGTCAGATAACCAGCCTGAATAGGTTAACAGTCGATATGAGAAATAAGAGCTGAAGTAGTGACTCTTTTCAACTTAAAGTCATGCAGTGAGGCTGCTCCTTGGAGTCGAAGTGGGTCTTGATGATGCCTATTTTGCATTAATACATTGCATCCTGTATCAGGGCGAATGGTCAGGAGCCATCCTCTGCTGGATCTCGGCTGATTTTTCCCATTGTACAGCATAGTGACTTATAGCCTGAGACTCTGCGGAGGATTGATTCTGTGCCACGTTCGTGAGCGTTAAGAAGGGCGATCTGACAGGCAGTGGAATGGATCCTAAACACTGCCTTATTCTGATTCCTGCACCGTGTCCATTGTGAGTTTGTAGTACAGGATCTTGAAAATAGTGAAGACCACGATTCCGTTTTTTTCCGGTAGAATGGATACATATTGTCCCTTCCAATTCCAATGTTGAGCAAGAGAATCACAAAAAGCAAAGAAATGACACTTGCATGCATAGACCCTTTCAATATGCGTGGGTGTGTTATTTTTTATTTTTTTGCCTCAATCTACAGAGGTTGTTTTGTTGTTGATAGAGGCTGACAAGTCATTTAGCTGAACAGCCCTCTGTGCTCAAGCTCTGTAGAGGCCTTGGCTTGAATACCAATGCTTGTCTTTAGCAGGGTGATGTTTTAAGATATAGTTTTCTTAGGGTAGAGTATTTCTTAATACAAACTTAGTGAGGAGGACAATAGCGATACTGGTTGAAGGGTCTGGCGGTTGCTGGAGATGTGGCAAGCTGTCAAAAAGTCATGCTGCGGTTCTTTAAATGTTATATTTCTTACATATGCATGTTTTTGAGAATCCCAACAATGTTTATGGATGAGAAATAGGTGTAATTTTAACAAGGTCATAATAATTTTTATTTGTGATGTGTGTTTCGTTTAAAGCTACACACAGGTGAGGCAGATAGCACATTGCAAACATACGTGCTGTCAAGGAGTCAACTAGGTGTAAGTGCAACTAGGCTGAGCTTTTAATGCATGACCAGGTGCAAGTGTAATCAGTACTGGGGCAGGAGCTACACAACAGCTTCTAACAAAGTAAGAAGCTGATAAGATTGTTTAATGACAGGGACTGCAGTAATTTTTATATTTTAAGTATGTGTGTGTTACAATCACAATGGGGCATCATTTAGTCTCCATTGACTTGAAACATCGGCTGTAAAGACCCATTGTCAAGGTGATAAATATCATGTAGAACTGTAAATAAATGTGAATAAGCTCGTGTGTTAACCCAGAGGAAGTGGAGTGAGCTCTCTGCTTTCCCCCTCTGATTTCATTTCTGCCTCCTCTATTTCTGAAAATGAGGTCGTTGCAAAACAACGACCACTTTATCTCGTGCCTCTCCAATTTTTTTCCTCCTGAGAAATCAGGCTTGAAAATCTCACAGAGTGGGATCTAAAACATCGATCTCTGCAGGGTCTAGAAGTCGCCCTTTATCTCCACTCGAAGCATCAAAGGACATGAAATGAGGTTCTCTCAAGATTCTAAAGTGCTTTTCCTGACCTCTGCTGATCAGTATCTCAACATAAAGAATCCTGTTATTCCTTATCAGATCCACGGATATCTATTTTTTTATTCTTTTTTAAATCTCTAGTAAAAAAAAGTATCAGGATAGATTATTCAGAAAATGTAATTTAGGAAATCAGATGTCCCGCATTTTTCTTAGAACAGTTTCCCTTGAGGAATGTTCCTTCTCGAAAATGGAGAAAGGACTGGGGAAACAGGCTTGTCCTTTCACACAATAATTAATGTAGGCACTTTACATACCTAATACTAATGATTAATCTTACACTGTATCGATTATGTGAAAGCAGCCAATTCTTGTGTTCTTGAGCATTTTTGATCTGAAGTTTTATTTGCAGATAAAGTGTTCAAAAGTGCACATCCTGCGGAGTGCGCCAGTGTGCGCCCTCCAATGCACGGGCATTGCATCCGGGGTTTCCCAACCATTTACTCTGTACTTCATGAGAAGGTTCTACGTGCACTTCAGGGGTGCTTCTAGGATTTGACTCATAGGAATGTTTGAAAATACTCATGGACATATAGAACTCTACCAAAATAAAAGCTTTTTTTTGCTTGTATTACTGGGCAATTTGAGAGGTATACTACAGAAAACAACATGGACATTTCACATCACTTACAGCTAGTGATGTGCTAAATCGGCATACCTCATCGAATTGCACTGTGCCGAGTTGCATCTGTGCATTTTAGGAAGCTTCACGATAGAATCTTTGGTTCGGTTGAAACCAAGCAATCGAAAAACATGGGGGTGGGGGGTGTGGGGGACTGGAGGAGAGTTTGCTGATTGTTTATTGCTGTGCTGCTGCTTGATATTCAGTCCTCACACAGAAGAGATCACAAAGTCTGAGGGGTTTTAGCGGATTTGGGAAAGAATGACTTAACTTTTTTACGCCGTGCGTTGAAGCCCTCCTAAATAGGGTCTAGTACCACCCACTCTGCAGCCCTGAACTGACCAATGATAAGGGGGACTGATGGGCAATAGTGGTATTTTTACTATTTCCTGATTTTAATTTTTTTTTTTTATGTCCTGTTTGAGCCACAGAATACCCAGCAAAGAGTGAGTTCAGAGACATTTTAAGATTGACAGCGGATGTTCTTTGAATGGGGAAAGGTGTTTCCATGAAAAGGAGTACCTGTGCTGGAATGCACCCGGGAAGGTGCACCTGGGTTTAGATGTGACACACACACTGAATCCCAGATCAGTACTCGCTAATGATTTCTGACCTGTTCCTGGAGCCTGCACCCCCGGCATAGTTTTAAAAGCTGAACTCTTTAGCTTAGTTTTTCTAAATCCGTTACATCTTCCATAACCACTTTCCCGATACGATTTCACGGTGAGACTGATGTCTATTTGAGGAAGCAAAGGGCATGAGGCGGGGGTAGTTCCTGGACGGGATGCCCGTCCATCGCAGGGCACAGTCACTATCGGCTATTTAGATTTGCCAGGACACTAAACTACTTTTCTGGATAGCTGGACCAAAGAGGGGAAGGGAGCGGAGAAGCGCAGAATAACAGGTGAACATGCGAACTCGGCATTACAAATTCGGGAGGCGGGAAGCGAACGGCAAATTGTATAAACAAGAATAGCGGAAAAGCACAGGGTCGCAACTCTCACTGGTTTCGCCATAAGCCAGTCTAGAGGCAGAAGGGGTGCCAGTGATATGTTACACTGCACTGTAAAATTTGATGTTGATCTTAAAGGAATCTAGGAAACCAATTGCCTTGAAAAAGTTAAGCAAATATAAGTACTATTTTCAAGTTATGTTTACTTTATGTCTACTATTTAGGTTAACGTAAAAGAAAAAGAAACTTAAATATTAGTCAATTGGACAAATGTTTTTCATTTTTTGTGCACTTCAAATTAAGTTTGCTTACTTAATTACTTTGAGGTAATCAGTTTCCTCAGTTTTTTTGAGTACCCTTAACTTGTTGGGGTTTAAAGTGCGTGTAGCCAAGGCCTTCTGTGCTGAAGTCAGCTGAATTAAAAAATAAAATAAAAATAACACTCCACATCCTCAAACCTTGAGGTGTTAGGTGACAGTGCCACCCACCAAGAGACTGTTGTCCCTCCCTTAATGTGTTATATATTACGTTAATTTCCCGTTTACTAGCCAAACTCCAGCTCACATTACAGAAAATTCCTGAACATTAGGTGTACGTGGAGAGCTATACATACATACATTTTAGGTTTAATTTTAGTTTTTAGATATTCTGAACGCTAAGTTTTATTTTTGGCACATTCTCCTCCACGCATTTTCTAGGATGGTTCATTCACAGCAGGATCCCAGGAAGCGTAGGGCAGGCGCCCGGGGACACCACAGACGGTACACTACGCACACACGCGCAGGCGCACACGCGCACACACACTATCGGATATTTAGAGATCCGTGTAAAGAAACTGGGGCACCAGGAGGTAATCTACAAGAGCATAGAGAAAGCTGCACACACACAGACACTGGAGGTGTGAGTCCCACCCGCAGAACACAACCTATCAAATATTCACATTTTATGTTATTACTGATATCCCACTGCTTTGTAGAACTGACATTTTTCACGTGTGCATGCATGATGAATGGAAGCGTAAAATGCAATTAAGGATCTCTGTTTGCAGAATGAAAATGGCAGGGCGGAGCTCCTAAAACCGCCTCTGCACGTCCCAGACTCAGCTATTGCGATAAGGCAGGTTTCAGCTATTGACTATTTCCTGTTTCCATTGTTTGTTTCCTCACTGATGTATCAGAGTCGGTGGAGATGCTATGGTGCTTTATCTTCATCGGGATTGGCTGCTGTGACGTCTCCTACTTCATGTTCACGGGCATCCCAGCACCTGGCTTATTGATTTCGGAGAGGCAGATGAGGGACAGCCAGGATGGGGGGTGGGGTGCTGGCTGGGCTTGGGTGTTATCGCGGTAATCACGGTAATACCACATACTACGGTATTTTTGTTCGAAAATAAACCACGCCCCCCAGTGGGCGGATTTTACTTGGAAATACCAGAATTTGTTGCTTTTAAGATACTACATATTAGATGGCGGGGATTGGGTGGGGTGCCGAAGGGTAGCGGTCAGTTTGTGGGAGACAGAACTTCTGAGAGAGGCAGGATGGCGGGAGGTCTGTGTCAGGGGGGCGGAGCCTGGAATCCACGAGCACTGAGGCTCATTTTCTGAAATATATAAATCAAAAAGGTGTATCCTACTATCTCTCTAGGCCCGGCTCTATATTATTTGAGAAAGTCACAGCATTTTTGTTTTTAAACTTTAATAATTTATATCGTTTCCTTAGCTGCGCGCGCACTTACATGTATGTGTGTGCTCTGCCAGCAGCACACATACGAGTGTTTTACTGGTGACACCATGAGAGATGCTCACTTAGACTAATGTCTCCTAAGACACCTCTTATGAATGATATTGTTTTACCACACTGTTGTGAATTTAATGTTGCAATGATATTTGGTTGTCAGGGGAATCTAGATTATATGGGGATTGTTAAATCTCCTTTTATTAGATGTGTTCGAAAGCGACCCATGGTAATACCAGAGTCCCACTGTGAATACCAATTAGAGGAGGACAGAGATGGTACAGGGTAGATGTTCACTTAAGAGGAGCAAGCTGTCAGGATCTTCAGGCTGGTGGAGAATGGATATCAGAGTGGAGTGGTCATGGGACAGAGAGAGTAATGCAGTTAGAGGACAGTGGGAATTCAGAAGTCTGCCGTGGCTTCCAGCCTCAGATTAAGGGGGAGAGGGGCTGGCGTGTGATGGCTGAGGATCCTGCTCTCCCATCTGTGCATGTGTTTGGGGAGGGGGCGGGGGGATTTTTCTTGGATGATGTGGCAACCCCCAAATCCCGCGTTTACCTTGAGTTTGATTTTGATGTCCGTGTTGGCGTTGACCCTTTGGGATCGCGGTGTCATGTCTCTCTGACTATTGTTACAGCTTGGCGTTGGCTGTATTTCAGGCTCGTGTCTGTAACACATTTTATTACATTTTACATTTTATTACAGAAGGAGGTATGACTTAACGCACACAAGCGAAAAGTTAAAGGGCAGAAATTTACTCTTTACCTTGAAAAGCAGAATGTTGATGGACTGATGGCTATGTTCTAATTGTATGATGTTTTTTGCACTAGAATTGACATCTTCGGGCAGTGGTGTCCCCTTATAGCCCGTTTTACAGTTGCGCACCAGAAAATCGCCGTGCTTTACTCCTCTTATGGATCCATTTTTATGAGCCAATAACATTTTATATGTGGGAAATAGTCTATAGTACTTATTTATTTATTTGTCCATTTATGTTGTCGTGTTTTAGTTTTAAACCGTGGTCTTCAGCATCTCCCTGGCATCAAACTTATTAGATCCTTACTTGGCTCTATTTTGTCCCACTCTTTTGACAGCCTTGTCATAATAAAAACAAGGAAATGTAACTGCAAAAGAGTTCAAGCAGAATCATTTCCCAACTGTCAGTTTATATTGTGGGTCTGAAAACATATGGGAGCCTCACAGAGGGATGCAAGAAGATGAAATACCGGTCAGTTGCTACACATGGGGATGAGGGCCGAGGAGATGAATTCATTTCTCTGCAATCGCTCTCCATGGTCACGATTGCATTGTTGGGTGTAATCCATTTCTTACCATTTGAGATCAGCAAAAGCGGGTGAGTAGGATTATTGGTGAAGTTTTCAATGTGAAGAGCCAGATATACCATCCTGATTGGCATGTTGCGTCTGTGATTTATGTCTTTTCGTGGCCTTCTACAGAATTGAAGATTGGGTGATAAAATGTGTGTATAGGTGCACAGTCAGTCCTAGAAGCAGGTGAAACATTTCCCTCACCGTCGATTCTCTCTGATGAGTCTAATGGGAAGGATCTCCGGGGAATTTTCACCTTTACTTGCAAGGTCCCAGCATCCGGCGAATTACTGTTGCGGCAAAGCAATTTTTCTCCTGATCTGCCCCTATCAAAAAGAAAATGTGTTTGTTTCACTGGCTACAGTAGGTCTGCAAGTACAAAACATTGCTCTTTTCAGCAACAATAGGACAGTGACACTGCAGGGGTAGGTGCACCATCTCAGAGGTGCATCTATGGCTTCTTTGGACTCATGTCCCATGGAAAGCCTGCTGTTATATCCTAGATTATTATATGTAACTATCTTTCTCAAGTTGCTTGGCTGAGAGTTTTAACCAAAGTGAATTGCTCTTTTTATTGTTTCATATAAAGTTCAGTAATTTTTTTTTTTTCTGGAACAAGCAAAAATGTTCCTCCTGGGAGCGCTACAGGAGGAGATGTCCTGGGATTTGAACCAGGAACCATCAGGTTGTATGTCTTTCCTAATCGCCATGGTAACTGTTGCTATCGCTCGGCAAACCGGAGCAGCTTTGCTCTGTTTATAGCTGCCCGTTTGGTCACATTGAAATGAAGACGTTCTGAGGTATCTCTCTCTCGCTTTTTTTTTGCTGTGTTTCTGTATACATCTGAGAATTGCTCCTGTGCTGTGTTAACAGACCCTTAGATGGTCTCTGTAGGGCATGTTTTCTGAAGAGTCTTCTGCAGTGGGCCGGAGCAACTCTGCTGCTTTCAGATATCAGGAACCTGCAGGGAGCCATCAGGTAAAAAGCCACCTGTGTTAGCTGCTAAAGGTTCCACATTTCCCCAGATAATCCCCGTGCTATGTTTCTATGTGCCACACTCCCCTCTCGATTTCCTTTGTCAAACCTTAAATCTTCTCCCTCCAGACTGGAAATGTTGGATCGCTGTCTTACAGTAGTGTATGATTTTGTGACTCGCAAGTCTTCTTTCTGGAAGCTGGCTTTTTCCTATTGACTGCAAGACCTTGGATCTGTATTAAATATAATCGTCAGTGTTGAGGGATAGTGATGTTGCTTAGGGAACCAGTGGAGGACTGAGGAATGTCAGTGTGCCTTTAGCAGCACTAGTGGGGGCTGTGTGGGGGTGGGGGTGCTCGTTTTTTTTTCTTCTTCGTCTGTATAATTCACTTCCTTCAGCAAGCAGGGGTCAATCAGCGACTGATGAACAGTCCTATTTATTTTTTTTTCTCTGTTTTTTCTTTGGCTGTGTGAACGTTTTGCTTACTTTTTATTTTAGTAGATATGGTTGAGGAATTTCACCGCCGCTCGGTAAGGAGACGAGCGACACGGCATTTTCCGAACGCTCACTCGGGTGATTAAACATGAGAGTGGGTGCAGCCCTCCAATGAGGCGAAGTCAAGCTGGAGTCTAGTCAATGAAATGAAAAGTTATTTCAGCCGCCAGATATTATTCCTCCCCAAAATAATATAGGATGGTCAGAACTGTCCACATATCTGTAATAAAATGTAGATAAGGCAAATGAAATGCTGGGTATGAATTTATTTGATGATTCACTGAATTTTTGGTTTCCATACTGTCACTGACAGCCACTCGAACTACTTAACAGTGATGTCTGTGAAATAGTGAATTAGTAGGCCCGATAATGTTTATGTAAAGTTCTGCAGCCTTTCTCCAGATCTCCAGAACATCAGCAGCTGGTCTCAGAATTACTCAGCAAATGCTCTTTTAGTTTCTTATTGTCACTTATGCTTATTTATAGTTGAGAAAGCCAGGTGCATCTTTGTTTGAATACTGATTTGCTCGGTGTTGCGATAGCTTATGTTCCATTCAAATCAAGTGACTGATGTCCTTAACTCAGGCGATTCGATCAGGTTTAAAGCTTAGGAAGTGCTCTCATGCTGTAGGCTCGTGAAGAGCCAGCCTTGTGGCACTCAGATGGCCCTCGGTTGTTACACAATATGATGCCTTCTGCTTTTCTCGGGTCATATCTGTATATCAGGCTTGAGTGATGATGCATCTAGGGGTGCTGTGAAGGGGGGGGGAGTTAGGACGATTCCTAATGCCCAATAAAATTGGGAACATAATGAGATTGGTTTGAGTTGGAGGCTAAGTATGATATGCCTTCATGGGCCCCGAAATCTCTAGCCATGCCCCTGATCCCAGTATTACTGTTTACCATGGTGTTCTGGGTATAACGCTATATTCTGAAATCGTACTGATATAAGTTGCCCGGCAGATTTTATCGTGGGGGACCCTCCCTGCCATCACTCTTGAAAATACCATCGAAGTATTGCATCCTGCGGTATGGCCAGTATATAAAGTTAACTACCGACCAAGCCTACTTCATGTAACGGGAAACCTGCACATGAATACTGAATCAATGAATAGCTCAAACAGTGATTTTTTTTTTTTTCAGTTGGCCTGTCTGTCATTTTTAACATGCAGCTCCGCCTTGGAACCCGGGGTGATTGCTGTGGGTGTACTGCAGTGTGTCGTGCCCCGGTCATCGTTAGGGAAGAGCGCAGAATAACCAGGCGCTTCGCATGCGAGAGCGCGTTTCCCATTTCTGCGCCTTAAGGATAAAATCTCTCGCACTTGTGTCCCATGAATAGCAATGTCCTCCCATTGTTTCAAGAAGTCCCGAAACTGGTCGAAACATCTTGAGTCAAATTCGTTTATGCGCTCATTGGTATGCGAGGCTGGGGTGGGGGCAGACACCAGTAAATAACTTGGATCCATTAGTGGGAGGCTGCAGATGGCGGTGGGGGACTCGTCGTTTGCGTTCGCTTTTGCACGAATGTGACGGTAGCGTGTTGAGTGTGTTACGGGACGTCGGCACGACCCGGTGTTTAAGCTGGAGGTGGTGCTCCACTCCCAGGATTTATGCTTTGTTTTCTGATTTTGCCACATGGGAAAGGATATTTAAAATGTTGGCTTATTTTTAATATACTTCATTCAGTCAGTCCCCTTATACACAGTAAGCCTAAGCCTGTCCTAGGAAATTAGGGGCATAAAGAGAGGTAATCACTTAGAGAGAAGCAGTCGATATTTGGACGCGTTGTGGATACCTACAGTCACCTGCAGATTCAGGTCAATGTAGTGTCACAAATCCGTCTGAACGGGACGTGGGGGGCCAGGCGAATGAGCTGTCCTATGGGAAGCCCTCGGCGGAGTGGAGGAAGGGCTGAGAATCCGTGGCACTGAAGCTCTGTAGTGACGTGACAATGTCATGAATTCTACTTAAATTGCATACAAACTAAGTAGCAGCGGTAATAAGTGCTTATTCTTTAATGAAATGGGAAACAATGAAGCACTTATGAAATTGCTTTTTCCCCCCCTTTCAGTTAACGCCGAAGGAGCCCTGTTTTAAATTAGCAGGAGATGTGCAATGCAGCTGCACACAGCTGGGAAATACGTGTTACAAAGTAACATTTATTCAATTATGGAAGAGTGTCAATGTTTCCGATACCTGAGTGGAAGTATCATGTTAGAACAGTGTAACTTTGCAGCTGCAGGAAAATTCCATCATGAGACACATCTGACGTGTTTCCCACTTTCAATGGGCAGGAGAAGCTATAAGCATTTTATCATACAAAAGTTAAATATTAACATGTCAGTTTAACAGTTGTCCATTCTGTCCATCATACATAATAACTTATTTTCCATTATCATTTTATTTCTTAAAAGTAAAGTGTTTAAAATAACCACTGAAATATAAATTCACAGAACATAGAATTTATAAATCCGAAAACAAAAAAATTCAACAAATCGGCAACATCCAGTTTTTAATATGTTCATAGTGTTTGATGATACTAGTTGACTTTTGAATATATTCATTTACATGCCTCCTTTTTTTCTCAAATTAATTGATTCTATTGTTTTTCTGAATTTTTTTGTTATATGTTTCTGGGTTCCACGCTATAAGCTGTGTCATACGTTAGAGACTGCAGAGACTGCAGATCAGAGTTACATATTGTACGGCGTGGGGTTGGTGTACGATGTATATACAAAACAGACAATCTGTTAAACCAGCCGGTGATAGATAGTGTGTTCGTGCGATGTGTATATATAGATATTCTTTTGGGATCTGCTGTGGGTTCTATTTCTGTCTTGTTAAAAGAAAAGGATAAGACAGTCCTCCCTAAATTCAAAGCTCTGCTGTTTTGCTAGGATTTTGCTGCAAAAGAAAAATCAATTATGAAACTTTCGACTGTATTAACTTCCTAAGAAAAATGTGTAGCAATGTCACCATTTAAATGTTGATGCTGTGCAGAATATTGGTGAGGAGAAAACTGGGGGATTTTACCTGAGGCTGCAAAGAGAAGTCAGCCCAGCTTAGCAAAGGTCTGATATGCGGCACATTCGCTCCATTGGAAATGGAGCCTATAGCGTGTAACTTTAACACTGATAATACTCTCTCCCTTTGTGACTTTCTTCATTCTGAGTGTGATATTTCTGCCCACTAGGTTTCATTGGTTAGTAGCATCATTATTTATAATCTACTACAAATTAAATTGTAATAACATTTGGAAATGCAAGAAATATTAGTGCAGGTATCAGTGTGGAGCTCAGCGGATTAGGAATTGGTGCTGGCATCCAAAAGGTCGTGGGTTCGAGGAGAAGTGAATTAGTAATATCACCACTGGGCCCTTGAGCAAGGCCTTTAACCTTGACTGTTCCAGGGATGCTCATTGACCCCAGATTCTTTGTTGCACTGGACGAAAGCTCCTGCTAAATAAATATAATGAAAACTGTTAATATCTGACGTTTTACGTGCCCACACAAACACACACACACACACACACAGTCTGATTCATCTGTACTGCAGCGTACCTAAGGTAACCCCAGGACTTTGTAATAGAAAGCGGAACAATAGCAGGGCCTTGCTTTGTGTGGGGGTGCATGCATGTGGGAGGTGCAGAGGCTCTCTCAGGTGTTTTTCTCACAAACAGAAATCAAAATTGGTAGTGCAGGCTGCTCTGTGGAGGGCAGTGGAATTCGGGGTGGGGTTGGGGGGGTGAAGTGGGGACAACTGCACAGCTATAATGTACAAAATATATATATATATATATATATATATATATATATACATGGTGTGCATGTATGTATGTATCTGCCTGTCAAATAGTCTTTTTAGGGGAAATCATGTATGAATAAAACTGGCATTTTTCTCCTAATGGCAGCAATATGACAGATGCTTTGTGCAATAAGACAGGCTGCATTTACCCTTTTGTCCGGGTCTCTGGATTCCATGCTTCCATTAAGCATTGAGTGCACCCTGAAATCAACTCACCAGTGAGCTCAGCAGTTTTATAATTAGCCATATGACCCGTGTTTCCCTGGAAACAATGGAGCCGAAGTCTGCGCCTTCGCTGTCTGTTTATTACTGAAGGAGGAGGACAGGAAACTTGCAAACACGGCGCAACCTGTTAAAATCGTGATTCTGTGCAATTATAATTTTTTATGGTAATGCTGCACATTCACTGCCAGCCTGTGTTGCAGAAGTAGTGTATAGAAAATGGATAGATGGATGGATTCTCTAGGCTCTGTTCATTTACACAGGGCTCCTTCTGAGTTAATTGAAATCAAAAGCAATTTCTTAAGTGCTTCATTGTTTGTCCCATTTCATTTAAAATAAGCACTTATTACTTCTGCTATTTATTTATTTATTGCTTGACAGTGGATCCCATGAAATTAGGTGGACTCCGAATGGTCTTCTTGCTATTTGAAATGGTCAAGAATTAAGTTTTATTTAAAGTTTCCTTATTTGGCGCCTGGGGGGGGGGGGGGGGGGGGGGGGGCTTTTGG
>JAODKL010000036.1:13084048-13107012 GCA_026780765.1 Petrocephalus schoutedeni | reverse complement strand
TGCAGCAACTGCGTGATGCTATCATGTCAATATGGACCAAAATCTCTGAGGAATGTTTCCAGTACCTTGTTGAATCTGTACCACGAATGATTAAGGCAGTTCTGAAGGCAAAAGGGGGTCCAACCCGGTACTATCAAGGTCCCCTATAAGGCGTATTCAGCAGCTGTTAATTCTCCAAAATGTTTGGGTTCCTGTTGAATAGTTGTTTATCTGGATTTTTGTAACTTTTTGTAAAAAGTAAGACTTTTCCCAGTTGCACTTTGAAATGTCACAGCTTGAGAGTGGTGCCACTGCTTTTTGTGAATTATGGACCACTGGAAATGCTTGTGAGCTACACATCTCTTTCCCAATTGGACACCATTTGGAAGACTTTGCTTCCCCAAATTTTATGAATTTTTAGACCCAGTAATTCTGTGCTGAAGTTGGGCTTAGACTTTCTTGATTTCTTGATTGATTGCGACCTTACTGGGCTAGATTCTCTCTCTCTCTCTCTCTCTTTCTCTCAGTCACACACACGCACACACACAAAGGTATTTTTTTCTAAAAAATAATTGAATCTGGTTTTAAAATGTGGTCTAAACAAATTCCAGATGCCTTTTTAAAGAGGGGGCCTAATGTCACAGAATTGAATTAAATGGCTGATATCATCAGTGATGTCATACACGGAAGGCAAAGATTTTCTGTATAAGGGGTTATAGCACCTCAGTCTGAGTGTGGACTGGAGACCACATGTTAGCATTCATGCGTATTTTGGCTCTAGTATTTATAAGTGTTTGTCTACTTACTGTCTGTGCGGGACACAGCAGATGTATGCTAGTAATTGAGGGGATAAGAAAGTGAATAGAGAACACTGTTAAGGTGTATGTAAGGTGATTTAACTAAAACACACTGCAAATTTGGTGATGAGAATGGCAGCTAGCACTGTCAGACTCCCTGCACTGTGCCTGCCTTGCCTGCGTAGTCCTGAGGGTGTTTAATAAATATATGCTAGTGCTAAGTGCGGATGGAGATAAGGGGCCAGACTCATCTAGTCTCAGTCACTTGGCTTGTCAAAACACCGTACAAATACTCCTAAACAGAAACGAATGGCCCATAAACTCACATGCACATTAGATACAAAAAAAAAAAACTTTGATAATATATCCAGAACTTTGGATATAAAAACACTCATCATTCCTGAACATTAAAATAAGCTGCTCCCGGACATCTAAATCCACATGAGCGTATCTGTGGGCAAGGGGCCTGAATGCCCTAAGGAGGGGCTTTTGTACCAGCCCAATCACAAACAGGCTAGTTAATTAACACTACAAATAATGAAATGTGCATAGTGTATATTTCCACCAGTCAAAGACAAACCAAAAATGGCATTTAAATCACCGCTGGCTCTATGTTTAAACAGGCCTGCTTAAAGCCCAGGGGGAGGAGTTTCGGGCAATTTAGAAACAGCAGAGAAGGCAAATAAATAGCGGTATTGTATCCTGTGCTATTTATTTTTTTACCCTCCCCACACTTTGGCATTCCCTCAGAGAATCCTGCATACACAGGACATGGAGCATTTTTCACCCACAACAAACAGGGTCTATTAAATATGCAGCTTCTCTGCAGTTTGAAAGTATTTAACTATGGAAAAGTAATTCTTTCATCCAGTTTAAACACATTCAGCAGTGGGTTGCTTTTTCCTCTATGCCATGGCGAGAATTTGTAGCCAATTTCTGGGATTATACGTGAGGTTCCTAGGGGGCTCTCTGCAGCAAAAGGACACATTGGGAGAGGAATTACTTGCCAGTATTTGTGTTACTTCAAAAAAAAAAAAATGGCAGGAGTTCACGGTATTGCTAGGCTCTGCTCTTTATTTAAGGGTTTCATAAGGAACTGGGGAAAAAATGACTTTTTAAGTTATTAAAAAAGTCTTATTAAATTCAGTGCTGTAGTAAAATTCAGGGGGTATAGCCCTCCTGAGGAACACCTTCATTAACCAGAAAAGCCTGTTAAAAATTTTTAAATTAGCCGAATCCGTATGGTAAAACAGGAGCACGATGTGGTGTAGGCATCTTGTTAGGAACCTGGACCTTGTGCTGCACCTTGGAGAGACAGGTCTCTCTGTGCCAGTGACGGGGGAGGGCCGTTGCCATCGATTACCGTGGTTATGTGACAGGTGCCCTGGGTGGGCGGGGATCCCCCACAGGTGTCTGGAACAGTCTTTACAAGCATTCGCTCATTTCCCAGTCAGTCACCTGTGGCTCTCACTTCTGATGACTCATTTCCCTGCAGCTGTCCCTGGATGACCTTGCGATGACTGACTGATTTCTGCCATAAAACTGGGTTTGCCATGATGGAAGGGCGAACAACAGACGCTCTCAAGTGCAGGGAACATGAAGGGCAATGTCCTCATTCCCCAGTTTTCCCAGTAAGCTGGACTGTGGCAGCGGCCGGTTTATCAATCCATGAGGGAAATGTGCTCCAGAAATTGCAGGCTAATGTTTCCAGCTCCACACTGCACCTTGGAAGAGAAGTGTATTTTTTAGGTGACCTCTTGGTATTATGTACGCGAGAGAGTTTTCCTTACACATCTGGCCATGTGTGACACGTTGAGTTTGTAGGGAACGTACAACTTCCCAAGGGATTCGGAATCTGAACACACAAACAGCATTTTTGTGACATGTTGAGAGGGAAACAAATATATATATATGCACACACACTTATATGCGTACTGTATATACACTGTATATATAGGTACACACACTGTGTATATGTATATATATAACTATAGCATTGTCACTTTTTCCTTTCCTGTTTAGAACCTAGGAAATAAGGAACAGTCATAAGTCATCACTGCAAAGTTCTAAACATGGAAAATGCCCTTGGGTAGCCTGACTCCATTTCTGAAGACACCCTTGCTGGTGTGTCCTGTTAATATATATATATATATATATATATATATATATATATTGTAATGACTTTGTGCAGTTCTCACATGGCTTCAGGCCATATGACATAGAAGAAGCTCCATGAGGCGCCTTGAAGACTCGAGTACAGACAATTGCGGCTTGCAGGGTCTGTACTTATCTGCCGGCCACAGTTGGACAATAAGCCCCATTGATCATCGCTACAGTGGGCGTTAATGTTACAGGCTGAAAGCAAGCTTCAGCTTTAGATGGAGTGGTGTAAAGCACGGGACCACTGGACTCGGGAGCAGTGGAAACTAGTTCTGTGGAGTGACAAATCATGCTTCTCTGTCTGGCAGTCTGATGGATGAGTCTGGGCTTGGCGGATGCCAGGAGAACGTTACCTGCCTGACTGTACTGTGTAAATTGTAAAGTTTGGTGGAGGAGGGATAACGGAATGGGGTTGTTTTTCAATGGTTGGACATTTTGGACAATTCTATGCTCCCAACTTTGTGGGAACAGTTTGGGGGAGACCCTTTTCTGTTTCAGCATGACTGTGACCCCGTGCACAAAGCACAGTCCATAAAGACATGGTTGGGTGAGTTTGGTGTGGAAGAGATTTACTGGCCCGGACAGAGCCCTGTCCTCAACCCCACAGATCACCTTAGGAATTAAGTAGAACGATGATTGAGAGCCAGGCCTTCACGTCCAACATCAATGCCTTACCTCACAAATGCTCTTCTGGATGAATCGTCATACTTTTGATCGCAAGATAACCCATATGGTACATTGAGCTTCAGTGCCCCCACACAGTCATTTTTCTGGTGAGGTAAACAATTGAAGTATATTACTGAAAAGATTTAATTAGTAGGCCACAGGACATACACAAAGGATTCCACTAAGTCAGTGTTTCCAGCTCAGTCCTCGGCGATTCACAGACAGTCCATGTTTTTGCTCCCTCTCAACCTCCTGCCAGACAGTGCACATTTTGCTCCTCCCCATTCCCGGTAGAGCAAGAACATGGACTGTCTGCAGATCCCTGAGGGCCAGATCGCGGAATACTGCTCTAAGTACATAACACTGTGTGTATTTAAAGGGCACTATTTGAATCACTATACGTAGTGCGGTGTCTGTGACAATGATGATGGAGCAGCGACTAAGGCTGAATCTTACGATGACCAGTCATTTCTGTCCAGAATATTCCACAAAGCCAGCTTACTGGTCCTTAGCAGCCTGGGAAATGTCTAATCAATAGCTTGCTGATACACATGTCAGGTTAAGAAATAGCAGCACCAAATGGCCAGAAATGTCAAGCTAGACAGTCCCGGGGGGGGGGGGGGGGGGGGACGTTAAAAAATTTGCAATAGCTGGGAAAATGTTCGCTCAGTGGTCACACATGAGCGTGGCGGGCCGCTGTGGTCAGCGCGGTGCAGCGGAGGGGAGCGGCTGGCGCGGTAAAACCTCTGTGCTGCTCACGCGTCTCTTCATCCCGAGTTGAAATCCATCCGGTAACCTGGCCTTTATTCCGCAAACACTATTTCCATTCATCTGATTTCATTTGCAGCTCGTAGGGTTTGAGCCCTCCTCCATTTCTCAGTCCCCCTCCCCCAGCGGCGTCCCGGTGCCGATATTCACTCGGAGGGGACCGTGAGGCGCATATTACCGTGTTATTGCTTATGACATCGAGCAGTGAGAGGAACTGCATAGGATGTGCACGTTTTCCTAATGCCAGTCTGACATCAAGGCTGCAGTTATTGTAATACTTGAAAAATGCCATATGTTATATGTTGGATTATTGAAAACAAAAGCAGTGGGTATATGTGCACTCATAATAATAGCACAGTTATGGCCTTTGTATAATTTATTTGCTGTCGTCGCACCCCCCCCCCCCCCCCCCCCCCCACCCATTAAGAATCTGTTGTAAGTAGTATTTACAGTTTTATTGTTCCATTATAATGGGATGAAATTCAAAGACATTCAAAGAGCAAGAAGCACTTCTTCTTTAAGGATTTACAGATTTGCATAATTGTTCTGGTTGAGGTGTGGCTGCCAAGTAAATGTTGAATTTTCTCTTAAATACATATTTATTTACTGTAGCATTTTGTTGCTTAATACCTCAAAGGGGGAGGGTTTGCCTGGAATGGGCTCCAGATCAGCACAGGGCTGACATGCACTTTGGATCTGATTTCAGCCCGTCTCCGCCAACATGCGGGCTCATACACTATGGGTAATTTAGTAGAGTCAGTTAGTCAGTGAGTCTTCGCACTGTGGGCGGAAACCTGGCTACCCAGAGGATATGCAAGCTCCTCACACGGAGCGCAGAGGTGGGATGCGAATCCCCAGCCCTGGAGGTGGGAAGCAACAGTGCTACCCACTGAAGCACCACTTTACATTTTCATTTTTAAAATGTTCTTCAGTGTAGCGAAAAAAATGAGAGAGAACCTTCAGCTCCGTAGCGAGTAGCCTGCTATTGCGGTGTTAATAGTGTCATACTTTAGGTAATTCAGCGTAATTCAGAGGTCAAGGCTGATTGCCGCAAGGTTAAGTGAAAGGATTTCCAGGATTCAATGACTTTTACAATATTCCATTTGTGCTTAATTACTAAACGCTTAATTTGAAGCCTATGATGCACCGGCGATGGATGCACTTAGGTCCGGTGGGTGCTGATTCCAGACGCTGAAATAATTGCTTTATTGTCGTTAACTTTAACGGGTATCCAGCGTGTTAGTGATTTTAAAAGGAGACGAGGCATCAAACAGCTTCATCTGTTGTCTGCTTTAGCTGCCATCTCAATGCAGTGTGCCTTTTGTAGAGACAGTTTCTTTTGCAATTAGTCTGGAGCTACAAAATTAGATAAACCGTTTTTTTTTTTCTTTTTACGAGTCCTTTACTTGCAAGCTTTATTTTTCAAAATGATTGAATTCATATACGTATTTTTCCCGCACTGCAAAATAATGCAATATTACGTGCAAAATTTACTGGAAAGTTTTTAAAAAGAATTGTAATATTGAGTATATGCATTTTCTCACCTTAATTAATGCTATTCGAAAAAAGCAAGGACGAACGCACAAGCCGATTGTTTATAATATATTGTATTGGATCGGCTGTGAAACGTGTTTTCTCCTTTCCAATATTTTCATGAGAACAGACCTGGACCCCATCCTCCCAGAATCTCAGAAAAAGGAACATCAGAAGCAGGTTCACAAAAATGCACCTCGAAGAAATGTATGGGCTTAATTTGACGGTCAAAATGCAGCCCCATTTTTTTCAGTAGAAATTGGACGTTTTATTTTTTATTTATTTATATATTACCCTCAAAGAACTTGGGAGCACCCGACTTTCACGTGATTTTATCAGCAGAACAGGTTCTTAGTCATAGATTGCTGATTATGAATGGATGATATAAGTGTTCGTTTACATGCATTTGCACATTTGATTTATTTACTACACGTGCAATTACTTGGCTAAGAGAACAGGCGATTTGGATAGCATGGCATGTTGGATGTAAAAACGTGAGTACTCCTGGAACTGATAAACACATTTAATTCTTAAACCATCAAAAATGATTAAATGATTTGGATGAGAATACTAATGATAATAAAAATAATATTAAAATATTCATCAAATGTTTCCTAGTGACAAGTTTGATAAACTAATAAACTAATTACAAATCGAAAATCATGACCTTCCCTGAGTTCCCATTCAGTAAATATTTTCATCAATGGTCAGTTGTAGTGCGTACCTTAGTTGCAGTAAAGAATGGGGTCTTAATGAATTGCAAAGTGATTTCCTGCACTGTCAATGTCTGTTCAATTCCCTGAAAGGCTTATAACAATGTTTGATGTGTATCAGTTTGGTAAAAAAAGAGCTTTCTGCTGTATTCTATACTGGAAAGAAAATGCATTATGCAGCCTAATGTTGTTTTGGCCGGAACCATGACATTTTTGTGGCCTCCCCTTCTTTCATACACTTTCCTTTCTTGCTTTATTTTCCTCCTTACATGCAGGCACAGTGGATATTTGTGTATGACTTGTTTCTCTTCCTGGTGCCTGATTGTGACTGTTAATCACCCTCCGCGTGCTGTTCTTGTATGCAAGAGTCAACTTTTAATTCAGAGGCCGTTTCCGAAGCCTGCCAGGAATGACACACGTGTTGAACAATGCGCTAGTCCGCCAGCAAACATGCAACATCTGCGCGTCCGTGAATGCGCGGGACTTGGGGATGCGGGGCGAAGCTTTCTCATTGGACGGTCACGTGGTCATTAACAATGTAGTGCCGTACCGTTGCCAACAGTTTAATTGATGCGGCGGGGACTACAGTGGCTACTGAGCTGGCCAGGCTCTCAGCGTGTGGCCCTGTTTATTGTCCTGCACACAGAAGTTTTGAAACGGCCCTTTTCGCCCTGCTCAAACACTGTTTGCCTTATTCGCATCCCTTGCCATTCCGAACACTGCGTTCTTGTTTCCTGTCAAGCCAGGAATTCTCCGCGGTTATGTTTCCACGGCAGATGCTGCCAGAACTTTGAACTTGTTAATGCACAATCAGCTCGCTTCAGCTGCAACACAGGACCACAACAAATATGGCCGGCTCATGCGGCATGCCTGTCATGCTGGCTGCTTGCTTATTTATTTCTTTTCAGTCCTCTAATGGGAAAGGCTGGGCTGCACAGGCTGGTCGTGCATATCGACTGATGTGATGTAAAAGCTTTGCAGGATTTCTGGACATAGATGTGGTTATAAAAAGGGACTGTGATCTGCTCAGTATAAGCCACAGGGCTGTGGGGAGAGAGCAGGGCCATGCCGCAGAGTATAACGTTAGCATTGCAGTCGGTATTTAAATCTGAAATCGTTTATAATTTGCTTTGTGAGATCTCTGGTCTTTCTGTAGAACTGCTCGGGAAGAATGCCAGTCCGTCCTTCCATTTTCTGAAACTGCATGTCCTTCTGGGTCAGTTGGGGGGGGGTTCTGAACCCTATCCCGGAAGCTACGGACACGACCCATAGGGGAACAACCCAGGATGAGGGGCCAGCCCATCACAGGGTTGGGAAGAATGTGTTAAAAATAAAATAAAAAAAAAAAGAGAATCGAAAAGCAGTAGAAGATCATATTTTAGTTTTTTTTTCTTTTCGGTTTCACGCTCAGACAATTCACAGGAGCTCAGCTGTTTCAGCTCATGTTACCTGTTATGGACAAAACAATTATGTTCTATATCTGGATCGGATTTAATTTGACCCACAACTCTGGCCAAATTTGGCAGCATGATCGCAGGGCAATGGACAGCACTGCGGCCGGGGACGTGGACCTTCAACCTGAAAATTCCTGGATGAGATCTCAGTAGGGGCCCCTCGGCTCCACTCTCGAGTGAGATGTTCAGCTTGAATCACGCCAGAAAAACATCCAACTGTATAAATTGGTTAAATTCTAAGTCACCTTGGGGGAAAAAAAAGGTTTGGTAGACCAATGTGAGAGTAACCCCTGCATTACAGTGGGCTTTGTCACATGTGTCACTTCTGGAAGTACTATTTTAAAAAGTCTATTCATGGGGTCGTTTGATGGTGGAGTGGGCATTACTGGTGCCCCCATCATTTAGACTTGAGTCTGCATATTTTCCACGTGTGTGGGCAGCTTTTCTCTTTAATGGTTTTTCAGGTTCACTCCACAGTCAAAAAGCAGGTGGTTCTGTGGATCTGTGTCTCTAAATTGAGTTCCTGGCTCCAGCTGAGGGTGGGCCCCGCCATGTGTCCTGCACATTCTGGGATGTCAGTGTATATATATACACTATATATAGTGACAATATTCCTTTGGATCACATAATAATTGTCTTGATAATTATGCAAAGTCCAAGTTAGGTCCAGGAATGCCCGTCAATACATTTTGCATATAAATGAAAGTCTTCCTGCCACTTTAGGGCTCTTCTTCTAATCATGGTTTTCTAAGTAATCTATAGTGACTGTTTCTTCATGTGTTCTTCTGAAACATGGGGTTAATCTTCATAGTTTACTCAGCTCCCATTCATGGATTAACTTGCCATTATGAATCTCATTGTAATGTGAACACGGGTCCTACCCTATGATGCCAAGTCACTGTTACATTTTCTTTTTAGTGTTTGGAAGTCTTTGGAAGTTTTATGTTAAACCGTATTCTGGAGGTGTGTAAGCAGAGTTGGGGAAATGTGCTCAGGGGCACTTTTCTAATATAAAGTGATTTTTTTGGTTGGAAGGTTCCGTGTGTTTTTTTTTTTCTCATTTTTTCTGGTCTTCAAAACCGACTGCAGTTTTCTTTGCTATTTCCTCCCAGTCTTAGCCTGGAGGCCTTGATGAACCTATAGACACATTTCCATGTGAGAACACACAGTTGAACACTGTTGAATATTCTCAACCCAGGTTGAGGCTTTGGGGAGATGCAGTCCACTTGCTCAGCTGCTGATCACGCTTTGGAAGGTTTTGGTTCTGGTTTTTACTGCGATTGGCTTGTCTCCTGATCCCTTTAGTACAAACTGGCCACTAGCGTAGGGTAGGTAGAGTAAATATATTGCAAGGCTTTCCATCTAAACAGGATAAAAGTTAATTTTGTGGGCCAGTCCTCTGTGGGTGCTTCAGTAGACTTGGTGGGCAGCAGTGAGATGTTCTGCTAGTGGATACGTGAGTCAATGATGTTGTGACTATCCATGTGATCTATCCATTTTCTGTAATTACTTCTGCTATTCAGTCACAGGGGGTCTGGAGCCTATCCTGGAGGCTACCGGTGCAAGGCAGGGAACAACCTAGGATGGGGCGCAAACCCATTTCAGGGCACTCACACGCCATTCTCTCGCACATGCACACCTATGGGGATTTGACTACTCCAATTAACATCAGTGTGATTTTTTTTTAATTTTTTTTTTGGGGGGGGGGGGGACCCAAGTACCCAAGTACCCAAGTACCCAAAGGAAATCCCACAATGACACATGGAGAACGTGCAACCTCCACACACATGGAGCCAAGACGAAGACTCAAAACCTAACCCTGGCCCCAGATGTGTGAGACAACAGTGCTAAACACTGCACTACTGTGCCACCTCTGATGTGAACCAATGGATTAAATTGACTATTATGAGCATGTCCGGAGAACAAATAGGTACCACACGACGACATTGCTCAGTCAAACACGATGATGCTGCCTGTGTTCGACTTGTGATGTCTCTTTTTCTGGTATGGGTTTATAATCCCTTTCTTCATGTGAGTAGTTCTCTTGTGCGAGGATCTTGCTGGTTGAAATATCGCTGTTGATGATCCATCTCAGAGCTGCTTTGTTAGGACGTTCAACTTCATGGCACGTTGGGGAGTCCTTCGTTGGAAGACCAGTCCATTTCACACGATGAAAGTTTTTACTGTGATTTACAGCACATAAAACCTAATAACATCAGGTCTCTCCCTGCCGAGCAGAGCTGTATAGGAAGCAGCACAGGGAATAGTGAAATTTCGTGTGCTTAAAACGAATGCTTTGATCGATTAAACCTGGGGAGTGATGAACACTTGAAGCAAATCTTCCAATTAAACAGCTTATTTTTTTGGATTTAGACTGAAGATCCCAAGGCAAACTGCAAGTGTTTTTCATGAAAAGAAAACATCCGTTAGGATCCGGTCCGATTATCCGAGTCCTATAGGCTTTTTTCTGCACGTCATGAATTTCTGCTGCTCTTTTTTGCTACCCAGACGACCGTCACTTTGTTGATTCAGTGTTTTAATGTACCGCTATAGTGCCTGGCTTCTATAGAATGAGCTGTTTTTTAAGCTTTATCTGATTTACCTTTTTTTTTTACGGGGTTAATGCTTTCCTTTCTCTCTCTTAATTTGGTTTGATGAAGCACGGAGGGAGGCTGATCAGTGCCGAGTTTCTCTGGCCTCCTCGCGCGGCGTTCCTGCCTTGCGGGGGAACAAAACAGCCCGGCTGCGAAGCCGCGGACAGGGATAACGGGCATTAACCGCCTAATTATCAAGGTATTCTTGTAGAGCTACATGCTGGGGACTATTTTTGTTTGCTAATGTATTCCGTTTAGCCGTGAAGCATAAGGGCCATTTAAAATTCTTTTCCCACCCCTCCTTTGATCCGGTGCCGTTGTTTCCCCCGAATGGGATCCGACTTGCTACCGTGTTCGCCTCCAGCGCTCCTGCGCTTAAGTGTCACATCTAAAGACGCAGAAAAGCTGCCGGCGGTGGAAGGACAGTGGAGACTTGCGCCTCTTTATGAGGCTCGGGTTTTCTTTAATATGCAAATGACAGATTAGCCTGGGACAGTTGGGGGGGGGGGGGGGGGGGGTCTTTAGGGGTGAGTTATTTCTACCAGGACTGGGTGGTGATCATTCTCCGGGTTATTCCCTCTCAATATGGCCAGAGAATGTTCCGGTACTGTGCTGCCCTCCGGACTGTGGGAACTAAAGATGGGCGCGGGGGAGTGGGGAGGCCAGATGGGTGCAGATTAAGAGCACAATGTTATGGGATTGAGGAAATGTACGGCACAGCTCAGTTTTTCTGTCGTCTGCTGGCTTACCTTCGGGAGGCTGGGACGGGGCTTTGCTCCGCTGCTCCTGCACTCCGTCTGATTGGCGGGCACAGAGCTGCTGGGTGTATTGCAAAGCCTGACGTGGGATAACAGAATCTGCATCTTACTCATAACACGCAATGGAAATTCAGTCAATAGTAATGCGGCCTGCGGAATGCGACCGCTGGGTAATGGCGTTGCCCCATAAATTAGCCATATACTGTCTGCGCATTCAGGTGCAAAATTGACTTAAATATACTAATAGTTTCTAAAGGGGGGGAAATGAGCGTAGTAAAATCAATAATCTGCAATAAGCTTATTTACAAACAGTACAGATACACAGGAGACTGTATTTTATCAGTCAATTCTAACTCTGAATATGTGTCTTTGCATGTAATATATCCTTCCTTTGCGCGAGTATTTATGCATTTAAACATTCCAGAGTCCAGTTACCCTCTAGCTTTTTATGGGTTTCCTGTGCATTTAATCTGCACGTACATATTTAAATGAGCAGACACACATTGCCATAAGTGTCAGATGCTAAGGTTTCACACTGATGAAGGAAACACTCAGTACTCAGAAGTACTCAGTACTCAGAAGTACTCAGTAGCATATAGTACTGTGCAAAAGTTCTAGGCAGCCAAAAGAAATGTTGAAAGCTGAGTACCTGGATAGTAAGTGTATATTTGCTCTGAACTGAAACACATTTTGGCATTAGAATATATGCAAATTAAAAGTAACACAATGAAAACTAACAGGGATTTCCTCTGTTCTCCAAAAAGTTACTGATATCTTGCTGGATGGCTCGATGAACACCGCTTCCCCTCCCAGAACTCTCCTTAGGGACACCTCAGCCCTTCTGTGTATTTGTAAAATATCACCACCAGCTCACTTCATAAAATAACTAAATAGGTTTTTTAAAGTCAGTGTGGGATTGATTAGCCGTATGCAGTGTGCTACTGGTCGGGGCAGAGAATACAGGGGTATATTGGGTGGTTGTTGGAAGTTGTGTGGTGGTTTTAAGTGCTAATGCACTTATATAGACATAATATCATAGTTTTACACAAACATGACGGTCATTTAAACATTTTCTTTGGCTCCCTAAAACTTTTGCACAGTACTGTATATGTTCTGTAAATCTTTTGTGAATTACCCCTGTGAATGAATGTTCTTCCTGTATTAATGTTAACTGTCATCCTGCATTACTTCATATATATTTAGCATTTTTCTGGCTGTGTATTAAATCAGATGAGCTGCTGTGTTGTGCATGCTGCAGGTAGACTGTGTTAAGCCGTTTCTGCTTGTTCTCACATCCTCACCCTCCCCACGAAGCCAAAACGAGCCCCTGGAGTCGGCCATCTCCATCGCAGTAAACACCCAGGGTGGCACCCAACGTCGACCCAGACTGGTAACGCTCTGCGACGATTCGGGTCTAGTGGGTCCCATTTGCCCGCCCAAACTGTGTTTGCACTTGGCAAAAAGTAAGCTCTTTGCAGACTGGGCAAATGTCAAATGTAAGTAAATCGGGGCCACATGCATGTGGCAGTGTTACAGGAACAGTCGGGGATGCGGGGGGCATTATAGGAAGTGCCTGCGCTGAAATTAAGGACCTGCGGTAGATTCCTTCACCCAAGAAATGAATTGACTTAAAAAAGAAAGGTGAATTGACTTTTGAGTAACTTGAAAACCTGAGTGGGTCTTGAAACGTTTTATGAAGATCATGATCTGGCCGAATGTGGCTGGGTAGAGAAATAGATCCATATTATGATTTCACTCTTAAGACTTTTACACGTGCCTCTGTCTTCTAATCTCATCTTCAAAGGATATTGTTTGGTGTGGGAAGCCTTTTGTACAAGATGGGCTTCTCTTTAATGAGTCGAATGATAATCTAAACAGGTTTATCTTTATTTCCTTCAGTAGGCTGAATTACTAAGAATCTGATAATGTGCGAGATCCTAAAGGTGTGACTGACGTGTTTGTGCTCCACCAGTAAGTCGTCATTAAATGCCATCGATAGATGGTGTTCATTCAAATGAAGGCCACCAAGCATATGTAAATAGGCCAGTTTTGTTCATTTGCCTATCATTTCCGTTGGATACTGCAGGGTGGGCTAAAATGAACTGCAAATCTGGGTACTGTAAATGTACATCTGCCACCTCACCTGTCCTGATCGGGTCAGCGACGGCGCCAGCTGACACGTAGGATCCACACCTGTGTGAGATGGTGTCCTCCAAGCTCAGGGCCTCTCTTCCAGCATCGGGCTGTAGATGCCAGTGCACCAGGGCGCAGGTGTATTCACTCGCCCGGGCCCGGCATGGTGCCGAGGCCCCCCGCCAGCCTGCGCACTGGGGGGCCATTTCCATCCAGCCTGGAGAAACGTGAGCATACGAGAGGGCAAACTCAGGAGGAGGTCAGGTGTCTAATTGGGAACTGCAACAATATCATTGCCTCGGATGATCGTTACAGTTTAAGCATCCGGGTCATGTCATTTTCATTAAAATGTATGAAATCAGGAATTATGGTCATTCATTAAACATGTTCCTGAAATCCATAAATGAATGCTAAGGGAACGACTCTGGACACAACTGGCAGTAGTGTGGGATTAAGCTGCCCCATGCATCTTTGGAGAAATCGTGTGGAAAAATAAATCCAGTGAGACACTTTTTGTTTTTTAGTTATGGCTGCTTAATGAATGTAATTTCCATTTTGATGATGACTGTTCTTCCCCATGTGATTACGGTTGTGATTTATACCTTATGCCCGTTTTGTATCGGCTGTGCTGCCTACTGATACAGTTGAACTTTCTTTGGTGTCCGCTGAAGGTGACAGCGTGTAGAGGCATCCTCGCTTCACAGCAATGTTCTGTCACCTCGGACGGCTGCCTCTTCAACCCTCAGGTTTCAAAAGTTAATTGACAAAACATGGATTTCCTATAAGCTACAAATGCTGATTTTTTTGCCTTGCCCCAAAGCTACAGAAGAAAAAAATCAATTTCTAAATTAAAAATAATAACCTTCAGTTAATGGTATTTTGTCTGGTGGACTTGTTGGTATAAAGGCATGACTGACCTTTGTTTTCCTTGACTGAACTACTTGGTACAGAATAAAGTCAGTCAGCTAAATCGGGACCGAGTAAATGGGTCAACAGAATAGTCTCATTTTGGCTGTGCCTCTTTTTGGAACCTAAAATATTACAATGCAATTTGTACTTGCAATGCATTTACATATAACACTCACTATAATATCACAGAAATCACTAATATTTTAAGGAGCAGAAAAATAAATGTTAATAATAGTTTTAAGTAAGTAGAAATATGCACACAGTATTCAGTTCCGTGATGGTTTATCACGTTCATAATGAACTTCCACTGATTGTCTATTGATAGAAAAAAAAAGATTTTTTAATCTGTTTGGGTATTAATATGATTACGCTGTGTCAGTTATGATTAATTTTATTGTATAGATTACTAGTCCTCAAATACATAAATAGCTGAACATTTGATTTATCTTAATTAGGTTGAATAGATTTTATTTATGTTATCTGAGGAATAAACTTTTTATGCACATAAATACACCTTAAGATTCCTATTAAAAGATCTGTAGCTGATATTGCGGCTCATTAATAAAGAGGTCGGTTGACAGAAACACTGGCGTACGCTGCGATCCCCCCAGGACCTGAGTATCTCTGCCGTTTCCATGTCAAAGGACCAACTGCTGCCAATGTATAATTAATGGTGTGTTGAACATTTATGCTGTAGATATAACCATGAGTAAGCAGTGACTTAATTAAAACAAAATCCCAATTTTTTTTTAGTAATCCAGTAGTTAATAAGAGACTCCAACTGAAAATCTCTTCCCAATTACAATGTCCAAAATCTGACTGGGAACTCTGGGAATTAATCTGCAGGGCGTTTCGCAAAAATGCAAATCAGTCGTTTAGAAACATAACAGGTTGATTTCAGGGATGAACATTATCGCAACGAACAGCAAAATGTCCTCTTTCACTGTTCCTGGTGAAGGTCCTGTATACTCTGAGGGCTCTCGTCTCTTTCTGGGTGGGTAATAGGGCCAGATTATATCCTTGTTTGAGTACATAGGCGTTGTTTTATGGTGTTTTGTGTGGTATTCCAGCGACACTTTCACTGCAAAGCTGCATCCCAAACCATGGCATCACCTCACAATGTCAAGGGAAACGTCAGCGGGGTCCAACCACTGGTAGTTAAGTAATTCAGCCAGGGGGACAATATGAACTATCCCCTCAAAGGTCTCAGAGAGTTATACGTTAACTACAGTGTCAAAGATGGAGCATTAAGTCTAAGCCTTCTTTTTGAATGTCAGCCACAAGGTCAACTGTACTTTACATAGTGATTACAGGGGGAGTCTTTAATTAGATCAGTGGGATGTTTAAACAGCTACCAGCCATCCTCAGATCTTACAGAGCCAATGAGAAGCCTTGTTGCGAGGCCCTGCAGAGACGGCAGTATCGAAGAAATTTTATTCATGCTGCTGTATTTCTCCTGTTTTCTGTATGTATCCCTGTGTCTGTTAAAAAGGAGATGGAAATGAATAGCTTGGATTTTTGTTTTCAGTTGAATGTTGATTTTAAGCCATCTATTACTGAAGTAGCATGAAAATTAAATGGAATTATTTTAAAAATTAAGGCATATTTTGTTTCTGTTATATCAGCTATTTAGGAGTAGGGTTCCTAAATAAAAATGAGAAAATGCCCTGACTTTTTTAACTTATCGTTGATTGGATTTTTCAGAATTCAGATACATTCCGTTAGTAAGGCCAGTCTTTAGCTGAGAGTTCTGCCCTAACGAACAATAACCATTCAGAGTTCACACATTTACTGAATAACCTAAAGATTCTAATTAACCCCCAGTTTCACATTAAACCTGTACTGTGAACATGTCACTTGATTTATCTGTCATCTGAGAGTGCAGATGTTACGCCAAGCAGTTTAATCCTGGATGATGATTGGGTTTTGGACTAATTCAGTAGCGTATATTTTTCCAAACTAACCAGCAATGAAATTGAAATCTAATGAAATCTTCGAGGATGGTGTGAAAGTTCCCTCTGTGTGGATTAATCTCCCAAAACGTCTGGCCTGTGCTTATTAGACAGGTAACACTCTAGCACTGGTGGCAGTTCGACTGGTTCTGCTCTGAGGCCTTGCCTGGAGCTGTGTGAGGACCAGTCCATTTTAATTAGTGCTCCGGACTGAGAGCTCGTTTGGCGCTGATCCTAATGAGGTAGCCTCGCTTTTCTATGTTACCGTCAGCTTTTATCGTTTCTGATATTTCCCCTCCTTGGTGAAGACCTCGGGATGAGATTGGAGGCGAGCTACTCGTGGGTCACAGAGGGCTCCGATTCCACTCCCCCCGCCCTCAGTCTTCTCTCCCTCGTGAAAACAAGCCTTAGAACTGGGCAGGTGGAACTCGGCCTCCCTCTGCGGTGCTGTGGAGAGCGGTTGCATCAGAAATCCCAGGAATGGGGTTTATGGTAGAGCTTTGGATGCAGGGAGCTGGCCGATGGTACCGCGTGTAGTGTCCGCATGGATGTGTCCCCGCCGCTATGGGAAAACGGAAGCCGAGGGGCCCTTGAGAATACCGTTAAGTGCTCGGGGGTTAAGGTGGTGAACTAGAAGTGACCAGAGGAACAAAAAAAAAAAAAGGATTTGTAGCGGATGGGAGTGTCGCATAGGTGAGATCAGAAGCTTGTGGAGAATGAAAGGCACGGCATCGATCCCATCAGACGCCCCGCAACTGGCCACCTGCAACGGATTGACAGTCATATTAAGTGAACTGTCAGGTACAATTCTCTTCCCGGCGCACATTTGTGGCAGGGTCTGCAGGGTTTCTGCAAGCATTACTCATGTGTCATATGCTAAACATCAACAGTGCGATTTCAGTAAATAATTTCACACGAAAGCTGATTTTGAAATGGGCATTTCAGCAAAAAAACAGTCTCATTTTGCATTGAATAGACAGACATTTTAAGATATAGTCATGCATTTGCATAATTCAGAGCAATAATGCTTTGAGAGATTTTTTTTGGAGGCTAGCAGTGTGTTTTTGAAGATAAGTACAATGTACTGACATATGCATAACGTTAAACTTATGTGTAGGTTTATGAAGGCAAAAAATATCCCTGCAATGTGCAGCAGTTGATGGCAGACTAAGTAAAATAATGTACCCTTTTGCCAAAAGTGACACTTGATGACAAAATGCTTTTTTTCAGCTGAGATGTACGGCATTGTATGGATCAGGCAAATCAGGCAGTCATTTCTACAGCAGACTTGGCAATTACCATAGAGGAGAGGAGGCAAGCTGTCATGGGGCTTGTATGGAGATTAGGAGGCTCGCAGGCCAAGCAGGTGGAGCGTTGGGTGTAAGCGAAGGAGCTTCCAAGTAAGCTAAAGATTCACAGTAAGCCAACGGAAGGCCTGCAGCTTTGCCGCTCTGCCGGTCATGTGATTCAGCGCGGGAATGGGAGAGGTTGCATGCCCTCCTGGCCACCTGCTGATCTCCTGGAAGGTTTAACCTGAGCTACGGCGTGTTTTTCCAAGTGCCTATGAAAGAATCCATATTGGTCAGAATTTTCTAGCTAAAGATGGCCAGTGGAGTATGGGTGCCAAGTTAGGGGCTGAATCGCACAAGAGCCAATCGCATGGCTCCGAGGCTCCTTTGGCTCCTGTGATTGGTCTCATTTACGCTTGTTAGCATTCATCGTTTCACCCTGCTGCATACTATTATGCAAATGCATCAGTGGAAAACATCCCCTATCACGACCTTGGATCGGAGTGATAACAATGCCTGTTTGTGTACTTTAGCTGGGTTGGGCTGTAAACCATTTATCGCATACTTACCTATTTTAATTAAATTCAGCACATTTAATTAACAGCAAATGATCTCCGCAAAGACAGCTCTGAATGGTAAAGTAATTTACGGGACATTACAATGCATGATTGATTTTTATTCATGAAATGACGATATTGTTTGCGTCTCTGTGAGGAAGTATCTGGGAAAAGAAGGCAGAAATGAAAATTATTAATTGAATTTAGCATTTCCTTTTGCTTTTACACTGTACTTTTACTCCAAAAAAAAACAAAAAATCTCTGATTAATCGGTCAGTTATCACTATAAATCCCACTAGACCATTAATTCAGACCTGTTCATTAAGCAGTCATTATAAACATACCCAAATGTTTTTTGTGAAAATTAATAAATAAATCAGGTTCTTGTTTCAAAAGTCTTTTAAAACATTTTGGACTCCCTCACTCTTATGCAGTGGTGATTTTTTTTCAGTAGTTCTCATGATTGAAAAGTGTATTATGCATGCCTGGATTGAACAAAGGGTTCCAACATGATCAGGCCCGTGAAAACTTCAGGGCAACCTTAGTAATGCTTGCGGTTGGCAAGTGCTACTTCTGTGTGCATTTTGGCTGCCCATCATGCACACTGATACCTGGTCTCCCGGCCAGATGGGGGCTGTTCTTTCTCTGCGGACCCTCCTCCAGGCACAGCACTGTCTGTTAGAGGAATCATTATTATTTCAGCAGTCGTCAGACAGCAGGGTTGTCGACTTTGGTCAGCTCGCTGGCATGATATTTTCAATTTGAGACAAGTCGACACACTCATTTACATGTATCTGACAGTTTTATTCACTTGTAAATAGTCTGTAACTACCCCAACACTTTTGATGCTCCTCATTTGGGGTTAATAATGGTGTAATATAGATTTCTTGCGTGAACGCGAGAGTCAGAAAGTGTGAGTGTCACGCCAGATGCGAGAGAGTTGGCTACCCTGGGGGAGAGAGAGCTGATTCTCTCTAAGAGAACTAAAATACCTTTTCACAAGCTGCTAATATTGGACTTGGATATTAACCAGCACAGCACATTCAGAAGGCTGCATCTACCACAGGATACATCTTTAGTTTATGCTGTCAATAATGTCAAAAAATGCTACGCTAAGAAACACCATTGCATCAATATTTTCAGATTGCTTGACTAGGAAACCTATCAGACACATGTTTGAAGGATGTGGACTGCGGAAATGTGCAGCATCTGTGCCGTCCGATTTCTCCCTCTGTGTGCTATCCACAAAATGGAGATGCTGTTGGTAACAATCCCCGTTGTGTCTTCCTGGATGCAGGGTCTCACCCATCATAAGTGGGGTGGAGAGAGGATAGGGATGAGAGTCAAATGGCGCATACTGCTGGAAATGGGAGGGCAGGGCTCTGTGGAATACCATTTGCTGTGTACCCGGCTCCGTGTGTTTTAGTGTGATTCCAGCTCGCAGTGACCCACTTTCCCCGGCCCGAATGGATCTTTTCCCCCACACTTTAATAGGAAACCAGCCATATGCTGCCATGTCCTCCAGATTTAAGACAGCAGTGGACTCTAATAATACCAAAGATGTTGTGGCCACATAGTAGTTGCATGCATACAGGTATATATAACAGCAAGGCAACTTTTACAGATTCTTTAGCAGAATTGCTAACAATATATGACTATGAAGTGATACATGCAATTTATCTTGTCTCGCTATAACCTTTTATGAATTTCTTGAGTTTGTTTTGCAGTCTCTTATGCTCTGTGCCTTCCACAGTCTAGGGTTTCAAGGATTCATTACTCCTAAATGAGCCTCCTAATGTTTGAGAGTTTAATGTTTCCTCCCAGAGCAGGACGTTTACCAATACTCAGCCTTTCGGGAACTGCGTCTTCTTCTCTGAAAGAGGGCGTGTGTGCGTGGCTGTGCGCGCGTGTGTGTGTATGTGAGTTATGGGGGTTTAAAATGCTCCCAACGGGGAAATCATCTCCTGCAAAGGCCACTCACCCCTGTGGGGTCTCTCCATTCATCAGCAGCACAAGCAGACAGTGTCTAGTACCTCTTCTGGTGGAGACTTTTCGCTCAGTCAAGGTGAGGAGAGACAAGTGAGGAATTCACCTCTGTCTAGGCTTTTTATTTTGCCCATTAAAAAAAAAAAAAAAACTTTATATATCTGGGGAAAATGTATTAATGAGATAAATTCTGATCTGAATTCTAATAAATTCAATTTGACCAAAAATATTTAGCCCAGCATTAATACATACAAAATAAATATTTCTAGGTTAATTAATAAGCTGACAGATGTCTGAGTGACAGCTCATGTAGGATTTACCTCCACGCTGAACTTATAGTATTGCTATAGATCAGCTTTTATCGTTTTTATCTCCATGCATGGTTCCGTAAATTCAGTAAAGGTTGGTTATAAAAAGGGTTTGGCAGTAGAAGTGATTATTTCATATTGTGCAATAAATGCTAAAATGTTGCAGAGGGATCAGAGGTACCTTTTGATTTTCACTTATTGTGTTCTGCCTATAAATTATCTATGAATGTGGTGAAAATATGATAACTGGCCAAGCAAAAGGGACCCTTTACGGCCTGAGGGCAGGCTACCCTACAGTGTCTGAGATTTATCAGTCATGCTCTTATTTTAATAACCCAGTCCCAGGAAAACACAAGATGAATCAATCCTAAGCCATCTTCCCTCCATCCTTTTTCTCTGTCTTGCTTTCTTTACACAGAGAAGCCATGTCATGATTTTAGTTCCTAGAAAGTGCCTGGGAAAAGATGGTCACGTGACCAGTCACATTTGTATATTGCAAACGGAGTGATTCTCAGAGGACCCGAAATCAGTACACCTTTGCAGGTGTGGCTGTGCCGTGTTAAACATCTGGAGTATGCTTCTGATGGCTGAAACCTGTGCTTCTCCCGGCTTGTGGGTCGACAGTTAGTGTTCGGACCACAAGGAGGCTTGTGGTGCTGTTTTTGGGAGCCTGGAAATCTGGCCAGCTAAGATAAGGCTAGTAAACATGAAAGAGACTTTTAGCCTCATTGATACAAGTGCCTGATGCAGGACAACTGGCTTTTAATTTGTCTGATTTTTAACTGGTTCATCTGCAATATACTTACATTTAGCTAAATTGGTACCCATAGCGTAGATACTTGGTTACAGAGCTGCAGCTTCTTTTTGTAAATTTGTGCGCATAATTTGTATAGATTTGTATAGAATTTGTATAGGCAGTTATTGTAGATATCCGCAATATATTAGTCGGTCTAAATTCTACACGTATTTAGTCTGCATATTTGTCATTTTACTTATGTCACTAAACAATAAATTGCTCTCTTGTATGGACTGATCATTAGAAGTGTATTTGTATAAGGCTGGAAGTATATTAAAAACAAGAGTAAACTAATGGGCGTTTTGTGCAATGGTCTTGTTTCAGTGTCCGTAACTTGTTTTTTAAATTTTTTTTCTGCTTAAAACATCAAGATCAAGGCTGATCATAATTTAGAAATTCCCCACTTTGACACTAAAAAGAGCTGAGCGTTGTATTTAGCTCTGTTACATTTCCTAATTGAATTTAATATCGACCAGCTTCTATTGATGTTGCCTTGGTTACGTGCTTGAGATGCCGGGGCTCCTGGCTGGTTTTGCTGACGCGGGTCAAAGCTCCACTTGTATTTCACAGACCAAGTATGTCTTCCGGGCATTATTTGTTTCATGCTAAATATGAAGCTGCTCTTATGCTTTTTATTTTTATTGTCGCTTGCTTCATCTACTGTTGCTTAAAAGTTAACAATGCATAAAAGCCTATCGTGGTAATATCACCTGATAAGTCATAAATAAGGACTTCTGCCATTCTGCATGTAAACCGTACGTCATGTGCCGTTAATTACGATTCAGTTCCCCTTCCCTGAATTCCTCAGCTCCTGTCAGATTCATGCCGTTCTGGACATTGGAAATAACTCACGCTTGATGCATGCTACAGTGCTATAGATCGCCTAGATTTGGGTTAGTCTAGGCAGGGTAGGAATATTCATCCATATTTGCACGTCCTGGAGTCACCGGCCTCTTCAGTTGACGTTGTCCCTGTCCATCCCCTGCGATTAGCAGACTGGGTGGGGTTTACCTCAAGGACGTGAAGATCTGACGCACAAGCAGCTTGGTGGCTGTCCCTCATCCTTCCTGCTGTGCCTGGGTGGGGGGAGGAGGGTCAGAGCATGTGGTCAGGGAGTCCATAGCACTGATTCCCACCACCGATGCTGGAGGTATCACTTTATAATGCAGAGACTCATAGCAAGATTCAGTTAAAGGTGACATCAGAGATTTTTTTATATTGTTTACAGACCCAAATAATTCTTAATTTGTTTCCCATAGCCTCTCAATAATTCATTTATTCACTTTACAAGGAAGGCACAACATGATTGGTATGGTGTTTAATAGTCATCCTATTAATGAGTGCTACATTGCTATCACGCCTGTTGGTTGGTTAGTCTTGGTTACACTTTGACTGACTGCATGTGGAAGCCTTTATCAATAGCTGTACTGCTGTGTTGTGGCAGTGTGACAGGGCTTCTCACTGGGGACTGCCTGTCCTCATAAGGAGAGTCCTTCTAATTCTTACTTCACCGTCCTTCAGAAGCGGCTCTTTGAGTGTTTTCTCGCAGCATGTGCTTGTAGTGCCACTCCCACTGGACCCACTCATGCCGCAGCAAGCCCCCCCCCCCCCC
>JAODKL010000036.1:13060765-13083948 GCA_026780765.1 Petrocephalus schoutedeni | reverse complement strand
TCTCCCAGTACCTGCTGGACCACCTCCACTGTTGATCATGAAAAACACCTACAGCCCCCCCCCCCCCCCCCACCACCACCCCCCACCCCACGGGGGCGATATTCTCTTTCTCCTGTCAGTCTGAGCGGCTCTGAACCCGACCAGCGCTGGCTCTGCCATGATTCAGATATCACTGCGGCAGGCCACTTCTACATCATCCCAGCAGAAGACAAGGTCTGCCTGGATCCTGGCCGAGATTTCCGCCTCGGTGTGTTATCACGCAGCGGCCCCAAACAGCTGAGGTACATGCCCTGCCGTATACATCTTTCCCGATAATTCAGCTGCAGAGAAATGTCGGTGTGATTTTTTTTTTTTTCTCTCTTTTCCCCCCTAATATTTTCAGGCAGATGTATAACAGCAAAGCTCATTATGCTGCCGGCAATTCCCAATGTCACACCTACATTTTCATTACAGGCTCAAAATACACAATGTTATTCCCACAAATTCCTTTGCATTCTACAAATTTGCGGTCTTTGTGTTTTTGTTCCGATTTTCCGCAGCAATTACACTGTTACCAAGATACGGAATAAAAGAACATAGCTTGAGTGCTTCCTCTAGGCCTGACAGCACCCGCTGTGCAGCTAGAAGCTCTGAACCAATTAAATGCATAGACTTCTGTGACAAAAAAGGGCATCCGGGGAAGTCGTTGTCCTCCAGGGCCTTCGAACCCTCAAATGGTAGCATGGCCTACTTTCAGGCAAAAAAAGGCCAAGACATTTTATTACATTGCTTGAAGAATGACACCCTAATGCCACTGTGACGACCGCTTCTTCACGTCCAGACACCTCTCTGACACGCTAGACCTGTCACCAGAAGATCCTTCACAAGGCAATGGGCTTTTTGGTGAACAGGAGAAGCTGTCATGTTTTGTAAAAGTCACAACAGCTCCATTTCTGTTGGAGCTATTGTTTAGTGATTTTATTTTTTTTCTTTTGCTTGCTTGTTTGTGTCTCTCGTGGACTACTACTGATAATCAGTTAATAAGCAAGCAGTATAAGCTCCCTGCCAGTTTTTAAAATTGGTTTTTAATTTCTGAAAATTAAAAATTTCTAGAAAATAATTCAAAGCAATTTAAAGCAAATGACAGGAGATGTTGCTTTGTGCCACAAATGTTCTGAAATAATTCCATTAATGAAAATGCAGTTGTGAAATAACTGCAGTGATGAATTGTGACTAGCTTGAGCTTCGGTATGGTCTCTGTATCATCAGAATATACTATTTAATTATTTCTTGGGGACTTGTTTAAAGAGTCTATGTGTAGTCGGTTTATAGAATAAAAAAAATAAAAAAATTAAACATGCGAAAGAAGAGAAATACCTGTAATTGTCAAAGATCAGATTTAATTAAGTCCCTACATCGGATTGCTATATTTTATACTTGATTAGAAAACATTTAGCAGAGTGAATATATGTTTAAGCTTGATTGAGATTATGAGCACTGAAGCAAATGTGAAATGAGGCACCGACAAAAAAGTAGTCCATGAGATTTCTATTTATTATTATTATTATTATTATTATTATTATTTTTAACCCTTGGCTGATAGTGCTTTTAAAATGTTGGTGTTTTATTGCTGAAGAAAATAAAAACTGTCCTAGCTCAGAAAGTACAGTCGTCCAGAGTTGCAGATGTCAGCTTCTGTCTGCATCCTGCAATCATCTCTTTTTATTCATACAGAATACAGTCAGAATTCACTTAAATTTGTCGCTATGACATTAGATAGAAGTGGGCAATCGAAACATGCAAAATTGGCACATGCATTTGCTAAAGAAAATAAGACTGACTTCCTAAAGTTTGGAGGTAATCATCATATCTTATAGAAAGTAATTCTGAAGCCCCCTTCTTTATATAACTGACAGAAAGCATAGCCGCTAATGATATTAGCTTCAGATATCAGTGGAACCATGTTTAATGACCATGTTTATGGTAATGTATCTCTGGTTTACTGTTCCCTGATGTAGTCCTTTGGTATTTAAGAGGCCACTAATATGTGCATGGGATGACAGAAATGTTCCTCTCAAATGTTACCTATGACCCAACACTTATATGCAATATATCATGCAAATCATAGAAATCACACTTACTGTACAGAGTAGAATCTATGTACAGAACTATAGAATTCACCATAGAATTTCCAGCAATCCTCTCACCACTCAGCACAGGGTCACAAGGGGAGATGCAGAGCCTATCGGAGGCAGCATAGGGCAAACCCTGTCCCAGATGCTATGTACCACAGGCAAATTAGAGATGCCAATCATGCTTGCATGCCTTTGGACTGCAGTGGTCCCCAGATAAAAGCCATGCAACATGGTATGAAACCGAGAAAATCTTTTTACGTATTCCATTATGTATGAATTTCATTGTGTGCTCCCATAATATCTGACCTGCGGTAGATTTATCGTATTAATGTTCCCGTTTTCTCTGAGTACATTTAGCATTTTTCTGAATTGTTATGTATTTGCTAGATACAAACAGAATAAGGATTATCCATTTGTCTAGTACCACTATAAATTTGTATAAGCTGAATGTATATTTACCCCGGTTAATGGTAATAATGTTAATGGTGTAATTATTATTGGCCTTAGGTTAACTGTATTTAAAATCTTATGAAGTGCCTACTTAACGTGCCTTGTTTTAATTTCTAATTAAATGACTCGTTTAGAGGAGGACTTGAACAGTAACTTATCCAGTGTAGTTACAATATGTTTCAGACAAAATGCTTTGTCTGCTCCGAAATGAAATATTTCTAATTTTGAGGCATTTATACATGTCTGATCAATGCAGAAGCTTAAAATTCTCTAGGGGACTCCCTGGCTAAGGGATCACATGAGCAATTTGCAGACAGTAGATCTTAATGTAGATATGTAGAGATGTAGATATAATCAGTGCAGTTCTAAATAACTGAATCATTCTTGTTTGTTTTAAAGAATATAAGAATAAATTTGATGAGATTTGTCTGTATATGTGGCCTATTAGGTATTGATACAGGATCAAAGGATTCTGTGTGGTGTGGATTTGTGTTGAAACTGAGGGTTGTAGGCCTAAATATGTTGGGAAGAAATGTATAAATGCAGTTATCACAGTTATGCGGCCCATCCGTCTTCCAGCGGTCTATCCTGGTGAAGGTTGTGGCGAGACCTGGAGCCTGTCCCAGGCAGCAAAGGACACGAGGCAGGGGTACATCCTGGATGGGATGCCACTCGATTGCAGGGCACAGGCTCACACACACTATGGGCAAGTTCTAGCTGCCAGTCGCCCTGTTTGCGTGCCTTTGGACTGTGGAAGGACATGCGAAGTCCACACACACACACACAGCAGAGGCAGGATTAAAATATCCAGTCCTGGAGGTCTCAGGGCAACAGTTTCTTAGTCAAGGGAGGATTATTTTACTGAGTGATGACACTGACTGATATGTAACTGTAAGCACTCACAGGTGTTAAAACGAAACATTTGAGAAATAAACAGCATCCATAAATGTACTTCTCTATGGCTTTCCCATATGGGGAGCTGAACAGATAGTGGATGGTGTTGGCGATCTGCTTATGATACGTGGGCAGCTCTTAGTGTGCACTTGCTACACAGTAAGGTCTATTATATTACAGCTGATATTGTTTTTGGGCGACGTTCAGCTTTAAAGGGCTTGATGTCATCCCACACTCAATCTTTTAAATTTCCACATTTTCCTTTTTTGTTTTGCTTTACACCTGGACACAATGTTTTCATCCGGCTTGTTACAGCCCATAATCCTTCTGTTGCCGACTCCCTTTGGCATGTGTGAAGTCTATTAGGATTTCCCCAGTGCCATGTCCTTGGCATTTCATGAGACCTGATATTTACACAGTCATGGTAAGGTTAACAGCTAAACCACATGTTATTGTGGCTGGAAATGACAAGGTGAAATTAATGGTGCACCCTTACGGAAATTCACTATGGTTTCCTATGGTTTTTTGGGTTTTGGGTATGGGTTTTTTACAGTAACCATGGTTTTACTATGGTACCTCATGGTAATTATGATTACTAAGCTCCTACCCATAGTATTACCATGGTTTACTTATAGCACTTCATGGTAACTGTGGTACTACTGTGGTTTACTTATAGCACTGCGTGGTAACTGCAGTGAAACCATGATAAAACCATAGTCATAAACTCATGGTTACCCAAAAAACCATAGTAAAACCAGCACAATGTGCAGTAAAGGTTTGCTGGTAGAGCTGACATTAACTTTTGTTGAAGCATATGCAAAAAATTGTATTTCTTTTATGTATCTTTGAGGCCTCGTTTTCATTCTTTGAAGAAAGCAGCTCCAACATCTCAAACACTGAATCTCACTCTCAGTACCTATACTGAATGCTCCATCTAACTTGCAACTGTAAACGTGGATGGCCAACAGACCATAGTCTTCTTTTGCTGCTGGAACATACAAAGTGATGGATTGATGATGTCATACATCAGACACGATCAGGCCTGGAATATACTACAACAAAAGACACAACTTTTCATTTAAATTTCTTTTGTTCTTGTAAAGTATAAGCTAATTTTTAGGGGGGAAATGTTTGCTATAATTTACAGAGCTGTGGAAAAATTACGTGGACATAAGTTTAGGTAATTAAATAATTTTGCACTCTATAATGAACTACTTGGAAAATGTGGTTGGGTAGCCAATTCTCTGGTTTTTAGTCATGCAAATGTACGCATTACACTGACAGGTATGGGGATAAGGTCTGAGGTCTTCAAGAAGCTCTTCTGCCCTCAAGGGAGAGAAGACCGTGAAAGTGCAATTTGATCCTTAACAGGATTACTCACACACACACGCATACATATATATCTTCTTCATTCTTTTTCATTTTTTTCCATTTTTCATCTTAATTTTCTCATAAAGAAGACCACTTAGGGACTATTTTAAAGTTTCTAAAACTGATTAGATATACACTTAGTTTCACAATGTTTTATTGTTTGACTAGAGGGAGTGGAGTTTGAATTTGCTCAATCAAGAAACGACACTGTTGGAATCATAACTAGAATGTTAACACATATACAATTAGTCCATAAGTTTATATATGTATGTATGTGTGTACACACGCACATACATATATACATATATATGATATTTCTGTCTTACAGTACTTTTAAGGATGGGGCCAAAGGACTTCATTATGCATATCATTGATATCTAAATATTGAGTCCAGCTATTCAATAAAAACAGATTAAATATTATGTCTCAATATGTAAGGTCCTCTGGCATAGGGCTTAGTTAAACTGCAAATTGCCAGTTACTAATATATGTATTTATGTGCTGCAAGATGGCAATGCAGTGCAGATGTTGCCCAGCGTTTTGTGTCACAATTCTGAGAATAGCACCTGTGAAATACAGCTTTCCAAGACTGCTTTGTCATTGCCCGGAAACCCATTGCACTCATCCGCAGTTCAGAAATGTGACGTACACTGTATTTCCTTTATACCATTAAGCCCTAACTACTACTGTACTTCATTGGTTGATTAGCCCAGATTGAACTTAACTATGTGATCATCCCCATTAAACTCATTGTAGTATTTCACCGGGTTACACTACAGTATACACACACACACCAAAAGTGTAGTTCATAATGTTTATATCAATCAAAATTAATATTCTTTGTTCATAGTACAACTTCACCATTGTCAAATTCATTGCATTGGCTTTGTGAAAACATGACTGAAATTAAATGGGCAACTAATTTTACTAACAAAGTTCCCTTTCAGCTGCATATATTTCTCTATGTATATTCTGGTTCCACGAGATATAATGAACAACTCAGCAGCCAGTCTCAGTAATCAGCATTACCTCAAATAAAGGGACAGAAAATGCAGAAAATGCATCATCCCACAAAGTAATTGAAATATTTCTTGAATTCCAACAGATATTTCTCAAAATTTGAATTATGTATGAAAATAAGTATATTCCAAAAAGGAGATATTCAGTCAATGAAGAAAAACCACAGATGGGTTATAGTGCAAAGTCTCAGTGCCTTTGTTGATCTAACATGGACGGTAATGGACTTGGGAACAGTTTATAAATAATTTTTTACATTTCTGTAAGGAGGAATTCATCAGACTTGATGGGACCAGAAAGAGTTCATGGGCTCTCCTTTCCAGAGTTTGTCAGTGAGTCAATTGATAGGATGCACCCTATCTATTGGATAATTATTGTCCTGAAATAGGATGCAAATGTGGTGGTATAACATTGACTTGGGCTTACCCTGCCATATCACTGAATAAGTAGTTCTGTACCTGGCCATGACACCATGGCAGTCACATATGCAATACAGGATACAGCTCCTTTATGATCATTGCTGGATGATAGTTATGCCAGATTCTCACAAAGCTCACTTACCCCTGCACACTGTCCATGCATCCAGGGTGTTTTCACTTGTTTGACCTTGCAGTCCATGCTAATTCCATTTCACCATGTCTTCACACTGTCTGTCAGATGATGATATATTTTTTTCTTCTTACAGTGGCATCATCAAAGACATATATCAACTGCCAACTATTAGATTCAGGGCTTTTTTTGGAGTTACTGACACGAGTTTTGTGGAGCCACACTGACTCATAGCAGTGGATTTACAGGGGAAACTGCTTAAACAGACCTGACAAAGGGATCGTGCCAGCTTTGGCAGTTCGCGGAAATTCAGTGACTTTAGAAAGTGGAAGGTAAACTTTCACTGTGGAATATTATATACTTCCCTTGAGGTTCTGAGAATGAAATCCATTTGCCATATGAAAAAGTTTATATTCTTCCTTAAATGGAGGTAGACGTATATAAGGAAGGTTTGGGGTTGTTTGTATGCCATCTTATATTCTGTGATAGGTGTCAGGTGAATCTGAATGGTATCTATCTTAGTTGTCAGATGAAAACTGTATGTCCATTTTTTGAAAATTATATGACTATAGATGGAAATCAACCATTCTCCTCTGTCTAGTAATAGTGTTTAACATTTAATTCACCAATGAAAAGGTGTTTTATGAAAACTGTTGAGATAAACTAGAATTTATGTTTATACCAGCTATCATTTATATTCATGATGGATGTTTGGGTATTGCTTTATATTACTAATAATGCTCTAGAAATAACGGAATTTTGGGAGATACATGTTTTCATTGGACAACGATATATTACCAATCATGGTAGTGGTCAATAGTGGTCTCAGAATATGAAGCTAGCTGCTCTAACTAGCAGTGAGCTCACCGACTCAGGTTTGTATCCTTCCAGGCCCATTAACCAATAGTGGAAAATTGTGGAACCCTCTGATTGGCCAGCCAAATGATTAAAATTAGGGATGGGCGACAATGATATGCACATGCAATTTTCATATCTCCTGCACCACGATAGTCAGCTGGGTTGAGATCTGGCTTTTTCATACCTTGATACTGTCCAGAAGTTACACTGCAGTGTACAGTATTCTCAGACAGTGTAATTTTGTAATAGAATTCCGGTGTTTTAAAGACTTAGTTATAAGACTCACCGAAAATGGGCACTGGGGTGGAGGGGGTTTCACTAAAATATTGAATATTGAGACAAAACTTAGCAAGCATTGCATTTTTAATGATTGCTACTTTTCAAGATTATCTATCAAGATCATCCATGTTTAAATTAATTTAAAGTTTACTCTCACTGCTTTTGCATGAGCTCCGCATGCACTCTCCAAGCCAATGATAATAATTTGTTGTCTTTCAGTTGGTTAAATCACTGTTACATGGGTTTTCTTAGGAATGTATTCAGTTTTTAACTCCTCTTTCAGTTTATAAATATCCCAATATTTATAGAAAAAATAACATCTCAACTTTTCTAATCCCTAAAATTATAGTGGACCCAAGGAAAACCGGGCAGAGCACGGAAAAGCAACAGGCTTGTAACTGTCGATTACTCAGAGATTTGAAAGTGTTTATTATAAATGCTTACAACAGGAACACAAGATATGAGTGTCATGCCAGATGCGTAAGAGTTGGCGAGCCTGGGACACGCTGACAGTGACATGGTAGCACTGTCGCCTCGCTCATCCAAGGGATGGGAGTTACAATAACACCTCTGCCCTGTGTGTTTAGTTTAGATCTCCTTTCCATTTCTTATGTTTTTTCTCTTGGTGATCAGGTTTCCTCCAGCACTCCAAAGACATGCGGGTACTGTATGTCCATTGGTATTTCAGATTTTTCCCTAGTGGCTATATTCCTTGCGTTGGAATGACATCCGGGGTGTTCTCATGCCCCCTGTACGGCTGACCAGGTTCAGTGCTTGGAAGATGGACGGATGTCAACTATGCATAAAATAAACTTAGGACATAATTCCAGTGTGATTTAGGAAATGGCGTGAATGATCTTATGAATTAACCAAAAGGTCATATAGGAGCACCTGACTGAGTCTTTTGTGACAAATTTAGTTTCTGTGCATGAGGGGACCTCGGGGACCCTCAGATGGTCCACGTTTTTGCTCCCTTCCACACAGTCCACAGTTTTGCTTCCTCCCAGCTCCCAGTAAAACCTGGAATGTCTGTGGGTTTGGAAAACACTGCTCTAAAGTGGAAATAGAGCTTGAGATTGGGTTGAGGCGAAATGGCATAAGTCAGTGATGCAAGGCCACCTTATGTGGGACTTAATGCACTTGACCTAAATATGTTTGGCTGGTTGCGGACAGTCGCGAAACTTCCTGCCTGAAATATAAACCTAAGCCTCACTCTGATTATTACGGTACCCTAATGAGAGATTTAATATTCCAGCATCATTATACTGTGTTTGTTCTCCAATTTGAATGGCAGGTTGAAGGTAAACCAATTATTATTTGCGCTGCGTGTTTTTTTTCCTCCAGATCTCATTATGAACTGTCTGTGTTTGCCATGTTAGACATGTGGGGCCAGTGTCCCATGATTCTGCAACGTGCCCTTAACCTCAGGGTTCCCATCTTCACTTTCCATAAATCACTGCGGCTGTAAAAATGGAAAAATAACCTGGACCGGAATATTCACCTGGGATTGCTGGGCTTATCCAGCTGTGGACAGTGATCTCCTACAGCTGCGGGAATAACAAATTAATATTTGGCTCAGATTTCTACCAAAGAAAACGTGCAAATTAGAAATTAACCACTTGAATTTTGGCAGATTTTCCATTCAAATAATGAATGACAGCTAAGGCGTAGCTCTCAGTGATTGCTCACTGAAGAGGGCTTGAAAGATCAAGTAATAGTATCATTGAATTGAGTTTTACTATGTGAGCCCATAGTGTTTCCTGACTTTTTCAGCTCAGAGGTGATTGGTATGTCTTTGCGTTCTTGGCAGCGAGTAAGGGGCACGTTTACATCTCCGGTTGTTTGGCTATAAAAGTGTTCTGCTCGGTTGCCTTCTTACTAGAAGCAATCCGAGTCTTGCTTCTCTATTCCACTGTTTCATTCTCTGAACTGTGCAGGAGGATGAGAGCCGCTGTGGAAATGGTGATTAATGGCGTGCAGGGGGACCGGCAGAATAGCCTGAGTTATTTTGATAAGAATCGTTGAACTCGTTTGCCCATCAGATATATCAAAGACAGGAAGGCGTCTGATATATCAGCCACTCACTGCCTTTTATTGAACCGTGCATTTCCACATCAAGGGAATGCTTTACGGCCACCAAATGCCACAAGAAGATATTAAATTACCCAGTGAATTTACATTTACAAATCAAAGCAAATACAGATGTTGTTATTGGAAGTCAATAGTCTATGTTTATAGAGTTCTTTGTTTGTGGTTGCAGTCAGGGGGTGACATGTTGGTTCATTAGGTTGCACAGTTGTTTCACACCTCCAGGGTTGGGGGATTGAATCTCAGCTCTGCTCTGTGTGTGTGGGGTCAGAAAGCTCGCCCCCTGCTGTACGGATTTCCACCTGCAGTCTAAAAGCATGCGGTTAGGCTAATTGGCACCTATAAGTTGCCCGTAGTGTATGACTGTGTGTATGTGCCCTGCGATGGACCGGAATCCTACCTCATCTTTGTGCCGTGCCCTGCCCTGCCTGGGACTGGCTCCAGATCCCCCCTGACCCACCCCCGAATAAGCAAGTGGTAGGATAGATGATTGGATATTGTAGTCATCAATTTATATCATAGGCTTTAAATGAGTTGAAAATACCAAAAAAAATAAGTGACATGGGAGGAAAGAGAAATGAGAAATGGTTGTGAGTGAGGCAAAAACTCTCAGAAGTCTATTACAAAGATAATTATGTGTATTATTATTATAACTCTGCTGTATGGAGGGTGAGGTCATTTAAAAGCACTTTGAAAGAATCCACAGGTCTAATACGACCTCTGTGATATTCAGAATTGGAATAAAATATAAAGTATATCTAATAGTGTAAACGGTATTGTGAAGTCTGCTTTCCCAGAAACCATCGCCATCCTACGAGCATCATTTAAGAGCACCCCTGGGGACTAACGCCACAAAGAGACTGAGGTGTTTGCGTCAGAGGAGCGAGCGAGCTGGATCTCTCAGGCCTGCTAAGCTCCCACGCCCCCTTAAGTGGATCCAAGCTGACACGCTACATAAATACTCCCCGCGACACGCTGCCGGCAGCGAGGCAGCGCACAGCTGTGCCGCCGTTCCCCCTGCCGACGTGGAGGCTATACATCATCCAGGGAACGGGCAGGAGGGGTGCCGAGGAAGTCGTCCGCTCTGTATGTGACGGCAGGTGCTCCAGCAAGTGTGAAGGAAGGAAAAATCCAGGCGTACAATAACGATTTCATATGGGTTTATCTGGCGCTGTGCTTGAGGCAAAATACGGCAATTAAATTGCAGTATAAAGCATCTATTTACATATCAAACTTTTCATGTCGTCATACCTTCCAGATGTTATACGGATGTATACAGAATGTGTACAGAATTTTGATGCCATATGAAAAGCAACGCTATTCTCCTATTTTTAAAATTTGCCGATAACATTTGCCAGGGCTCTACGATAAATTTCACCCAGCTGCGGGGGGGATGAGGGATTTACCACAGTTTAGCCAAACATACTTGCAGTATATCGTGTTACCTAAATACCACCCAAGGCTATTTACACTGATGTCTGATGTAACTCATGAGATATTCAAGTCATCAGCGGCACTCTTTAACAAAGCAGCAGTTAGCACTGTGTTTTTTCGGTAGTCGTAAAATGATTTGCGGTAACGTACAAAGACTTCCTACTTTGTAGCTCTATCCAAAGTATAAACTGAATGAACTATGAATTCATAATTACTGGGGAGAGATTGTTTCATGTGACTATGAAAGATGGACTCAACATTCACGTACATTTTTTGCTGGAATTCTTAGCTGAAAAGACAAAATATGTCCTGAAAGAAGAGAGCAGATTCCTAGTCAGATGGTGAATATAACTGGGAAGAGCCTGTTGCAGTGGGAAAGTAACAGGAGCACATGTTTAATAAAATCAAAACCATAACGCCGAACATATTCCCGAATTCATTGTATCATTTATTTTATGCATATGAGTCAGGGTGATTTTAAGTTATTTGGTGTTTACCAGTAAATACGTTTTTAAAAACAACCTGTCACTGTCTGTGACATTTTTCTCGGAACCTGATGTTAAGCCATTTGGGATTATGTGACGGTCTTTCAAGAAACATGCTGGACTCGGCACTGGACGGCTCTGCATATTTGACAGGGTAAGTACACTGTCCCACAGTGCCTTATAATTACTTGGCCCAGCCCGGGATAATCATGCAGAGATTGATAAAGATGGCTGTCAGCTGACCTCCACAGGCTGGCGAGAGTTTTGGGTTCCTAGCGTGGGGCCCCACCTCCGCCTACCCTGCCAGTCTTCATTTGCAGCCGTTTACTCGGACCAGCATGCGCGCAGTTGGCAGCCATTACCCAGAAGGAGATGATGGGAAGCTGTTGTCCGAGGATGATGCGCTGGCTGTACTGGCGGCTGCCTCCCTGGAGGAGATGTGGAGTCCCAGCACATCCGGCAGTCAGCACGCGCCCATCTAGGGACACAGCAGGAGCCTCAGCGTGTATCACTGACTGCCTTGTCTGCCGGGACTCGGTTCAGCTTAATCATCTTGTACCTCCAAAGGATTTTTGGGAGTCATGAGCGTGGTGGGCCCCTGGATCATGTAAGAACATTCAGAGGTGGGGCAGTGGGACCAGGGCTAGAGGCAATGCTCGCATCACAGAATGGATGGGGGTTCCACGTCGCTGGTGGAGCACTTTGCATGGGTAATAGGTAAAACTGAATCTTGCAAATAGTGCAAATGTAATCCGTTTTGGACAAGTGCAGCCTACCCGGTTAAAAAAAGAAATTACATATATTCTTTTTTTGGGGAGGATTTTTTTTTTTTTTTTGCTCTCCTGTGATTTCCTAGACCTCCATTCCTCGCGTACATCTGCAATGGGTCCACTGCCCTGGATTCTGAGAAGCAGATCAGATATGCATGAGGATCAGGATGAGACTGGGGGAAGGGATGCAGGGTCCACTCCTTAAATTAAAACAGGATGAGAAGATAGGAGGAGAGATTGGTGGAGTGGAAGATGGCAGAGAGATTACTGCTGGGTAAAAAAAAGAGAAGAAATTAAAAAAATCAATCTTCCCCTAGAGCACAATCTAGCATTTGAAGGATACATTCCATCCAGTGTTAATATACTTAAGATGGTGTATTTAAAGCGAATGCTGGTGCTGCCCTCGCTAAACCTATAGCAGGGGGTGCATGTGCCTTCTCGGTGGGAGGTGTTACTGTTCGCTGATTGACAGCTAGAAGGCAAGTGATAAAGGGGGTGAATCATAAGCTTGTGACTCGCGGGTCCCCGGTGTGCTCTGGCTGCATTGCTCTTGAGTAAGGCATTTTACCTACTTTCATAAGTGTCTTTCAACCAAAGTTTCCCCAGCTCTACTCGAGATGGAAATGGGGGCTCGACGCTTGATCGATCCACGTGTTTGTTCAAGGGGTGTGTGTGTTAATCTGGGCTTTGAATTGAGGTGCGACTGATATGGGAACAAGTACACATTCCTTCAGCTGCCTGGTTCTGAGTAATCGTAAGTGCTGTGACGTTCACCCGGAGACACACAGCTCACACGTTTTGAGGTGCCTCTAACTTCCTGGGGGTCCATTTCTGGCTCAAATCGCAATGCACAATTTGTCATTTTAAGTCCATGGCTCTCTGTTTTTAATATACTGTACCATTAAACCTGAGATGAATAATTTTTATAATGAAGGTTGTGCCTTGTGGTAATTGCTCAGCACAGATGTTATAATGGGTGTCTTCCTTAACCAGACAGAACATGGTGGGTCTTTAGGGGTCTTGGATTGGTTTTGAAACTAATGAGAATGCTAATGAGATTTGTACACCGGTAAGTGCTGTAGGGCTGTGATGAACTCCACATGTCATCTCCAACCTTAGTGCGGGATGTTTCTCTCTTTTTTTTTTTTTTAATAGAAGCTGTACCATCTGCAAAATGCTGTCTAAGGGTTTACCACGCCTATAAATGTCCCGGTGGCTAGTTCCACCAGGTCAAAGTTCCACCTCAGCTCTTTGATAGAGTTTTATGGCTAAGGAAATACTTCAGGTCTGTTCTTTTCTGCCTTCAGACACATCCTTTGTACCTAATGTAGGGGACTGTTTAAGACAGAGAGAATCATAACTTCATAGACCAATTAGCAGTTTCATGTTAGGTCAGCTGACTGTAGCCAGCATTTTTTTGCTCTCCAGCAATCCAGGGGAAAAGAAAAACTAACTTTTTAAGGTATCACTGTATTCTGTCAGGAGCCAAGCGGGAGGATTAATTATTTAGTTTGCTGAAGAGCCCTTTTTTTTCTTCCAGAGAAGCTGGGTGTTCCATGAAGCAGAAACACATTGTAAAACATTTTCATCACCCTTCTATCTGCTTTATTAGTCGTACAGTAAATGCTCAGGAGGGCCGCGCTCTCAAGTGCCAGCGAACATGACGGCAGCCCTTTGGATAATGAAGCCGTTCACTTTCTGCTCCGCTCCTGGCTCTCCCGGCGATCGCAGAAGCCTCTCCCATAATGCACTCCACTTAAGCAGAATGAAAATGTCAGGGGATTAAGTCCGGTGTTCCACAAAGAATCCTTCGCCTCTCATTGGACAGAAATAGATCTCCAATGTAGGTGCGGCGTGGATGTCACAGCTTCACACGTACGCGACGCACACCGGTCTCCCCGCTGTAAATGGGCCAGGATAACGGAATGGGTCACCTTAATGATACCACTAAATTTACCACGAAGGAACAAAAAAGCCAGGAAACTCCCTGCAATCCAGTTTCGGTTCCCCGTGTCCCGCACAGCTGAGTTACAGTGTATAGGGAAGACTTATAGTGAAACTTTATTGTGTGCTGCTTAGTGGGAGGGGCCTCCGTGCCCGTCGTCGGAAGGTCGAGTCTTGGCAGAGTAGTTACATCTCCGTTGGGCCCATGAGAGGGGCCCTTAGGCCGTCCCAGACGCCCCAGATGCATTGGATACATAGCTGTCTATGTCCCAGTGAAGAGCAAGACAGTTTGCGAGCAGCATTCCGAAGTGCTTGTGCAAATGGAAAATAAAGGATCGTTTCATTATTTTCCAAAGCATGGATTATGTTATGAAGGTCAGTTGTAATCTCAGTTATGGTTATAATGGTATAATTATAGAGTTTTAAAGTGATTAGGAATACTTTGAATTCTTAGAATATTCCATTAGAAATGCTTCGAATTGTTAATATAAATAACTGGTGAAATAAATTAAATATGTGACAATTTTTTATATGCTAATCACATTTATAATGAAGTGATTCAAGCACATTAAAACTAATGTTATGGAGTTAGTGTTATATTATTTTGCATAATATTTATTTACAAAATCTGGGCTTTCACGGGCTTCTTATTTGAGATCAGTGGAAGGCATTGGTTTGGCTGAAGTAGACACAATTCCTATTTTTGTATTCTGAACCTATTTAAGTAAGTTCACTGTGTCCTGTTTAACTGTGTCACTGCATCGTGCTCTTCTTTTACTGAATCTGATTCCAGAAAGCAGCTGTTTGTGAGAAGTCATAGAGCAGAGTCACCACAGAGCAGGCATTTCGCAGTAAAATCAGCTTTACAGAGTCAGAGTCATTTACAGACGACTCGGCATGTAACGGCAAGATGCACCTGGCCTTTCATTTCAGCTGTGAAATTGCAAATGTGATATATCCTTTATAAATTTATTAGCTGTTATGGGAGGTCAGGAACAATGTGACTTAAACATAAATTCAGTCAGTATATTACAGTGGTTTGCTTCTCTGGGTATTCAGATAATATGTAAAGTCTTTTTTTTTCTTTTAAAGGTTTTTTTTTCTTTTACAGGTTTGATGATGTTACCATCCAAAATGTTCTGCAGTGACGAGTATTACTGATATGTGTAATCTCCGAAAAGGCCAGCTGAGACTCACTCCGAGCTGTGGCTCAGGCTGCATGAAGCTGGCAGCATTTGTAATGCACCCAGGTTGTCCTTGCCTTTGGGGGTCTGTCTGTGTATCCCGGATCCTCATGCACCTTGACATGCCATTAGCCCTCTCCCCCAGACGGAGCACAAAGGGATTGTTAGTTTGCAGTCAATGTGCCTAAGAGCCACACAGACGTGGAGCGCCCCGCTAGAGTGACTCAGCCATGGGAGCTGGAGCCTTTTGCTGTGAAAAATCACTTCCCTGCCTCTCCTGACCTGGGAAGGGAGACTTCATGGTTCCTGCCTCCCCCCACCTCCCCGCCAGATTCCCGCCACTCTCGCCAACACACTTGACCACGCTTCCTACATAACACCTAAAGATTCATCATCCTAACACTCACATGCTATAAGGTGTGTCACCGGCATGCGTAGAGAAGTATCCCTAGCTGTAATCTTTACTCCAGCAAACGTACAAATGAAAATGGCAGTGCTAAGTTAAAATGTTACCCCCCTTTTTTATTTTGCTTTCGGATTGGCTTTGGCCCCAGGGCTCCGTGTGTCGATCTCAGCCGTACAGCAAGAATACTCAGCCGTAGTATCTGCCCGCTGTGAGATATATGGAGTTAAAGGAGCCTCTCTGGTGCAGCCCCCCCGCCCGTCCAAGGCGATGATGCCTCTGCGGCTCCTGTTTCCATAGCATCCAGGCCTTTCTTCTTCTTTTTTTTAATGTGTACTTCAACTACAGGAGAAGCCCCTGAAGGTTTGTGCCAAATTACTGTTTCCTCGTCATCAGAGAGATGCGAATTGGGCACACTTCCGTGCCAAAGCTCTGGACGGAATCCGGAGGAGAGAATCGGCCGTCATCTCTGCTAAAATGCAGAACTTTGGAGGTCTCGCCTTTTTCTTTCCCCTGCCACCGTATCAGACGGCAGGATTCCGTTTTAAAAACGGAGCCCTTTGTCCCACGCTTGGAAACACGAAGACGGACGGCGGCAGAGGTTTTTCCGAGCCGTCCAGCGCATTCTTCTGGAGCCGTGTCAGAGGTGGTGCGCAGCCCTGGACGACCCTCTCGCAGCTGCGTCTGGCCCTGGCAGCCGCGCGTCGGCGCGGGCACAGAAGGGCGTTTGTCTGCGCCGCTTCGAGTCGCACACGCTCGCTCTCTCTCGCGCGCGCACAAACGCGCGCTTTCAGCTGCGCGGGGGGCCTGCGCCCGTCCCCCGGCACATCCGCTGAATCTCGGGCCCGTGATCGATCCCCACCACGTTCTGAGCGCGGTTAACGCATTTCCGGGTCTCCCAGCACGGGCTGGAAGCGGCCCCCGTGGTCCTATTGCTGCTTCAGCAAGCAGCGCCACCCAGGGCCTGGGAGAAAATTACATCGATTCACCCCAACCGCGCGAACCAGGGCCGGATTAACAAACTGCTCAGCACATGGGATCCTAACAGTAAAGCTCACTTGTGCTGATAAACCGGGCCCTCTCTTGGGCCAGCTGGATTTCAAATATCAAAAGTGACTTACAGTAGAGAAGAGGACTGCAATTTATGCGCGCTCCCTGGGATTTTAACCCGTGACCTTTGCATTGTTAGCACACCAACGCCGTTAATGGCCAGTGACGCAGCTGTCCAGAGCATGCGGAGCTTGGGGTACATCCCCCATGGTCTGTACTGAGCACGGGATATGGGGGCAGCAGGCCACGTGGGCTGGCCTGTCGCTGGAGTCTCCCTGGGCACCTGGCCGCCACTTCCCAGCGCTAATAATGGAGATGCTCTCCTTGCGCCAGGGTCACAAAGGGAAGAGATAAGCCAATCGGTGACCCCGTTCTGCACGGCCGTCTGATAGCAGTGACATGGCGCTGGCCGGCCCCCGAGCCTCTGCTCATCGGACCGTTTCCTTATCCGCCACGCGGGATATGACGCTGCAGTTTTTTGGCTTGATTGTACAGATCGCAGCCCTATTTTTATGAACGGAGAGGACAAGCCCTTTGTCCGGCCGCTCCCACAGACCCCAGGGTCTGGCCGCTGAGGATAGCCTAGCCTTTTTTTTTTTCCTTTTCAATTTTCTCACTCTTTCTTTCGGAGAGCTGCGGTTGCCCGTGGTACGATGGAGACGCAGTCGCGCCCGAAGCAGCCTGCCATCCACAGGTGGTGAGCGTCTCTCTGCCCACGGATTAACCTTGAGAAGTCCTGCATTACGGGATCTCCGGCGTAAATAGCGTGTCTCTTTTCCTGCGGGGCGCTGGAGGATTTCGGTTCAGACTGAGCGGTGGTGCCGGTGGAGAGGAGGGATTCCCGATACCGCAGCGCAGTGCAATAAAACGTACGAGGTACAAAAAAAAAAAAACTCCTAGCACTGGTGCCTGCGGTGTGTAACCAGGCACTGCACACAGCTTCCCTGGATTATCGGCACCGTGTGACAGGGTGTAATCCACTGTGCCGCACCTTATTTTTCGCTCGCCCTTGCTTGTCAGGCCCGCGGGAGCCACTGAGCTGGATATTTTCCACCCCGGGCCTCCCTCCTCATCCACTCCGACTTGCTCCCTGCCTGCCACTCACTCACTTGCTCGCTCGCACGGCTCGGACCTCGTTATGCCATCTGGCCGCCGCGCCTTCCCCCGTGACGTGCTGCGATATTAAGCGTAATCCACGGCGCTCGCGAGGCTTTTGCAGACCTCGTGCCGTTTTCGGGGGGGGGGGGCGTCTTCTGCTTCTCTGTGTTTCTGATTTGCGAGGGCAAAACTGGTGAAACCGTCTCAGCTCTTTTACACTCATGTTTTTTTTTTTTTTTAGTAAATGACTTCACTCGAAACGAATACTCTGCCGTTTAAGTCTGCTTAACCCCCCATTCTTTAATTTCCCTGTCACAGCTTAACAAAGTATGTCAAAGAGAGCTGAGTGGATATTGATCTTTTCATTCTCCTAAAGTCCAATACTATGAAATGAGAAAGTGGATACACTATTCTTTGAAATTTGTCAAACTATGTATAAATATATTTATATGAATATGCAGTCATCTTTAATACTAGTATACAAGTATATATGTGCTCTGCTGCATTCCTGAGCATGATAAGTAGTAAGACAATAGATGGATGGATGGATGGATTGATAGATCAGTCGATAGATGGATGGATAAGTAGATATGGAACATAGATGGACAGGCTGTGGCTCAGTGGGTAACACTGGCTTCACACTTCCAGCCACCCTGGCTTTGTGTATATGGGGTTAACATCTTCACACTTCCTCCTGGTTTCCTCTGACTGTTTTTGTGAGTGACTGTGTGCTTGTGTCCCGTCCAGCCATGTTCCCACTGGTCCTCCTGATCAGGATTGCAGGACTGACAATAGACAGACTTAAAAATGTATATGCAGATTTACATGTATATGCACATACACACACACACACACACACACACACATATAATGCATGAACGTGCATATACATGTACATTTGCATATATATACATATATATATCGCATATTTTATGAAAATATCATGTATTTCTATATGCCTTTATTTTAATATATGAAATGTATGAAATTTTTCATGTTTCATGTGGTACGAAAAATGTCATGCATTTAATTCCCAGAAATTAATAAATAATCAAATATTCTATTTCAATATTTATTTTCACCTTAAATATATGACGCGGTGATATATTTAAGGTTGATGGTGATGCTTTAAAAAGGAGTTTCAGATATTTGCATTCTCAACCGCTAAATAAAAACGTCATGCGTTATATTGATGATGGATGAAGACAAAAAGGGTGGGTTTAGGTCAGCTGACCATGTCAAAAGAGTGACCTTGGGGCTGAAGGCGTGGCCACAGTCCCCATCCGAGCAATCACGTGCAGGGCCGACATTCCCAAGTAGCGGCGCCGCAGACGCAAGGCAAATGCATTTGCTATTTATATGCTGCTGACCTCATGTCATTCCAGTCCGTGGTGGCACACATCGTTTAGTGGAAATAATTAACCTCCGCGGCCCTTCCTAAAATTACACGAGAAATAACTAAAATAGAACATTTGGAGGGAAAACAGAGGGTCTTGACAGTTGGAGGGGTATAGGCAGGCTTACTGCGGGTTTTTCTCATTTTTTTGCCTTCCCTGTAGCTTTATTACCATTGAGGGAAGGCAGTGCGGTTATTTGTGTACCTGTCTTAGTTCCCGTGGGACATTCTTTAGTCTACCTATACTCGGGGCATTTTTCTTTACACATGAATTCTTATTCTTTCAGCACTGTATAGTGGGGGGAAGAATAGGGGTGACAAAGGTGCGATAGAGGCAGACCCACTATTCATAGTTGGATATGCCGTGGCATATATTGCATTTGCACAAAAGAACAGATGCAGAAGGAACAAAACTTCACGCAAAGGATCTTGAGGACAGTATGTCCTATTGGACACATACACCGTTGAGAGAGACTGTTCAACATAGTGACAGGTTTGCATTAGGGCCTAAGAAGCTTGCCTTTGCGAGAAGAACTTGAGAGTTTGTGAGAACGCTGGGGGGGGAGACATATGGACGCCCCATGCGCACACGTACAAGCCCCAAGACTCTGTAAGAGGAGACAGCTTCGCCGAAACGTCAGACTTCCGGACTTGCGGTTCGGAATAGAGGACAGGAAGGCATCCAAGTTTCAGATCAGGTAAAATCTGCAGCCAAAGAGAGATCACAAGCGATACTCTCGATAACTCATGTAACTGTACCTGAACGGGCCCTGAAAGATATGCAAAACAGATGTCTGGAAGGCATTTAATCCAGTCCTCAGGTTCCTACAGGCCTTTGTCCTGCTGCTGGCATTGTGCTTCAAATGAAACAAATGGAACTGATCAAACGCGATCAGGAGCTAAAGGAAGTAAATGCTAACTGAACAGACTGCACTGTGACCCTTCCAGTCCACCCCCAGTGTGCCTGGTACAGTTAAGGCTCCTTTCTGGAGGGTCATGCACTTGAGTATTCCTACCACAAATCAGCACGTTGGATCCTCATATCAAATGTTCGCCACTCAACTTCAAAAACCAGAGGCGTCTCCTGGGAAATAAATAAAAATTGGAAGGGCAGAGGAGCAGGTAGGGAAGAAAAGAGACCGGGATATACAGACTTCCTGTTTGCCTTCCTGGTGTAAAGGAGACAGCTTCACACTGGAGCATGACCTACTTTCTGTGACGTGTGTATTCGCAGGTTGAAAATGCCATGGCGAGAAATTGTAAGCGGTCTTTGACAGCTTGAGTCTGGGCTGTGGAGAGCAGCAGGGACTCGGGTCTGGGACGGGCCGTGCGCATGGACGTGCTAGCTCATCTGCATGGCTCGGGCGTGAGCTAAACGATGTCTCAGGGAACACATGTACCAGACAGCACTGTTGGGAAGTGTGGGGATGCCCTGGGAGAAGTCTCTTCACTTTGTTTGTTTCCAGTCACTGTACTAGCAAACTGCTTGGACAGTGGAGAGCGAGAGAGAGATGAACTTCCTCATTGCCATCGAGTACAAAAGCTGTTCAGCAGGCAAGAAACTGTTCTCACGGATTAACCACTTTACTCAAGGGTGAGAAGGCTCTGCGTTACTTAGTGTAAGCGATGAATCATTTTTCTGTGGACGTTAGCAAAAAGTGGCTTTCACATTTCATACCATTTGAGATACTTCCTGTCTAAAGTGGCGCAGAGGCTGTGATATTAAGGGGATGGAGTGTCAACATTAGGGTTTTTAAGTATCCTAAGGAGCACCATTGAGGAGGGCATCATTGCAGCAAGAGTTTTAGCTCAATCTGCAGTGAGCTGTTGGTTTTTCTCTTCTAGTCCTGGGCTTATAAAGAGCACTTGTTAGTAACGAGTACTATAAACAGAGTTCTTACTATGGGTTTAGGGAAACATTCCTACATGAATCATCATGGAATCCTTCCAGAATGTACCCCAAAATTGCTTCTACCTTTACTGTTTGATGAACACTCTGTGAAAAGCAATTGGAGGCCTGTTAGTATTATTATTATTATTAATATTCCCTTTGGGGTTTCTTCTTAAATAGAATGCCAACCCAAAACTTTTGCTTTCCCAAAGGACCACGGACCTTCAGCACATTCACATCAGAGGGACAGTCAGTTGAACAAATGGTCCTTCATACAGCCTAGCGACCATGGCCTTGTTCACCTGCATATCCTCTTTATCTTTGCATGGTGATATCTCCAAATGCTTGAGAAATCTGAGTGATGGAGACCTGTATCTTTGCGACGGCAGTTTGCCTTTCAGTAGTATGGCTGAAGCCTTCCTTCAGTGCTATCATCCTTTTAATAGTCTTCCTTCTTCTGACATTGTTCATACTGCAGAGCAAATAGCTTGCTAAACTGATAAAGAGACACAAAATTAATTCGCTGTCAGCTGGGATAATCTCTGGTGCCTCACACTGAGTTAAGCAGAGCAGTAATTCTTGGCATCTGGGTGATAGGGGCTGCCCTGGGGAGACGGCATGGCTTGATCCACTCCATGCATGATGACCTCTCAGGAGCTCGGTTCTCCCAGTTGCAGTGTGGGCATCATGTCAACAAAAAACGAAGCAGTGCTTCAGTCTCATCCAAGCCAGGAATCGATTACGTCACCACTGCAGGAGGGAAAAACTGAATACAGAGCCCAGCCGACTATGATTCCAAGTTTATTAATATTTAATACCTCACTGATTATTTCCAGGCAAACATTTTCCTCGTTTAACATCCAACGCATTATCTTCTTGATGGAAAATTACTTGGCAACTTTTTTTTTTTTTGGCCACATAAAGTAAAACTAACTGATGTGGCCATTAAAATCCTCTGCTTTTTTGCTGGTCCTAATGCAAAAAAAGAGAATTTTTATTGGCAGAGCACTTGCAGAAGCAAAAGTGGGAGGATGCACACAGCTGCCTCTCTTTTCACTCGTCCCATCCAGTAAATACTGGAGCTGCTGCCCGCAAAGTGCAGCTTTAATCTAGGTTCTTCTAGAACTTTTTTTTATTTTTTTTTTGTATAGGCCTACATGCTGTTTGATGAACAAAGAGAGGAAGAGAGGAAACAGGGCAACAATTATTGAACGCTGCAGTTGTATAGAGGGCACGTACCACCTTATGCACGCAGTTCAAAGACAATTCTGAGACAGTGCTTTTGTTTTGAGCTGCAGTCCCCGCAAACCACAATGCAGATCGGTGTTGTGTGTCACCAGAGCACTGGCTGAAATTGCCGCAGAGGCTGCTCATGCACCTTATTCTCTCAAGCGCGGCATCTTATTTAAAGTGTGTTTTTGCGACAGCTCTTCTTGCCTGCAAAACGAACATGTGATGTGTGAATTTTTTATAACGTTATATAAGAGGCGGCACCCTGGAGACGCGTGGCCTCGTTTTATTAAATTACTTTTAAAAAGAGGGAGAGGAGAGGAAAGGAGGAAAATGGGGGTGAGATCTTCTTCCCCTTCCTCGTACCTGCATTGTGCGTTGTGATACCCACTGTGGACACTTTGGGACCAGTGCAATAGGAGCAGATCACTAGTAAGCGATACAAACACGGGTGAATGGGAATAATGTAATGCAGGCTGTGGGAGACAGAAAGCTGAGTCTGAGGTTCTTATACTCTAAAATTAAATGCATGGAATTTCTCTTTTCAACCATTTTGTAATTCTTTTGAAGCCTTACATCAGCATGCCGGGACGTTAACACTATCTAGCCTATGCATATTGAACCAATTATTAAGCAGTCTTTAACATTCACCCATCCCTCAATCCATCCATCCAACCA
>JAODKL010000036.1:13041504-13052950 GCA_026780765.1 Petrocephalus schoutedeni | reverse complement strand
GGGGGGGGGGGGGGGGGGGGGGGGGGGGGGGGGGGGGGGGGTTACCTGGAGGGATTGTAAATAAGCCTGTGATTGCCAAATGTATGAATTTCTGTTGAATTCTAGGAGGTTTCTTTGCCTAGGGGGCACTCATTTTGATGGGACTTTTATTTTGATAACACTGTATTCCCCAGTGAAATAAACTGACAAGAGCATCGAAAACCTTTTTATGAAGGAACAACTGCATGGTATAAGTGAAAATGCGGAGTCTCATAAACCATCAGTCACGGTGTTCATTGTACAGCTGCGACGTTGTGATGTGGTACACCTCTTTTTTGGGGGGGGAGGTGTCACCTGGAGATACGTAGTCTGATTCCATACATGCCCTCAGATGGGTTGGTTATGTGTGTTGGGAGGGGGGGTGTTATGGTTCTGTCCACCTTTTCAAGGTGGGAGGCCCAGGCGGGGAAGGTGGGGGTGTTGTGATTCCATTTGCCTGTTCTTTCCCTAAGGCCCATAAACATGCCCCCAAATCCTACCCAGACTCTGCATCCTGGTCTATCTCCTCGTAACATGGGTATATCCCTGATGGACAAATCCATCCATCCATCCATCTTCTCAGCACTTCTCCTGATCAAGGTCACTGTGGGGCCTGGAGCCAGTCCCAGGCAGCATTGTGCTACGCTTCTTTATGTCTGGTTATTTTTGTCGCTCCCCCTTGTGTCTCGTGTTGACCCCACTCCTGCGCCGTCCCTTTAAGCCCGAAAAGGGGAACCTGGTCCCTGATGTGCGACCTAGTTATACCCATTACTGACCGGGACATTCTCACGGTGCCCTTTAGCAGGGACACTCTGTCTGTCCCTGTCACCTTTGCACCTTGTTCACCTCAAAGGGCACCAACTGCTCTCACAAGTCTCTGTTTTTGTGATTCTGGTTTTCCATGGTTTCTGAAACCGAATAGATAATGCACAACGGCTAATTAGAAACTGAGATTAAACGAGTGTCGATGCGGTTTTAAAAATTCGAATTTCTTTTTTCCCTTCAAAAATCTGCTGTGCTGCGTTAGTAAGTCTAAGCATTTGAAGAATGGGGGTGATAATGGCTTGTCAAACCGGAGGACATTGATTCTGCAGAGTATATAAACATGCATAGGAATAGAATGATAACGTTTCAAGGGCTGTAATTCCATTGAGGAAGATTAAGGGTTTGACAGTTAAGAAAAAACAAAAAATCAAACAGTACAGAAATACTACATGCCTTTGTATAAAACAGAGCTGCATTAAATGCTGAAAATGGAACGTTGGCTATTTTACAGCTAAACACTGATGTTGTGTCGCCTTGTGTATCTGTATAAACTTACTATAGTTTTGACCTGTGTCGAACTTTAATGTAACACACAGAATTGCACATCGAACCACCTCTGTTATCACGGTTATTCAAAGTAATAATTAGCACTCTGAACTAGTTATTATGAAGACGCATCCGCTGAAAGGGTTGCCGCTTTTTCAGTAATGCCCCGATGCTCTTCTGAAGAGCCATGGAAGCAATAGAATGAGATTCCCTAACGTCTCGTAATTCAGGCTGCATTGCGATATATTGTGAGAAAACAAACTGCTGCTACAAATAACTCTTTGAGGGTAAACTGTCGCAAGATTTTCCCTTTTTTTTGTTCAAGAGTGTCCTTTTTGTTGCAAAATTAGACAAAAGCTAAATCAGAAGCTCATATCTGAATGACATTATTTCACGCACAGTAGGGAAATAATCTTTCTATAACTAGTGTGCAGCTAATTTGAATTCAATTTGAAGTTATTAAAAGGATCCATTTTAAAAGTCCCAAATTTGGTCAAGGACATTGTCTGTAACCTTAGTTTCTGTTTGAGTATGAGGCATTCTTGAAAGAATATCCTTTTAAAATAACATGGTTACTTCTTATCGTTTGAGTGTTGATATTTATCAGTAATCATTTCCGTCGCTAATTAGCATTGTACAAAGCTAGCGTTTACTATTTGTGCTGTGCTCTGATTGGACAATTGGGTAGGAGACCACACCCAATCAGCACAAGACAGACGTACACCAGCTGCGAGAGTGGTCACACGCTGGGTGTGGACAGCATCTTCTCCCTATCAGCTATGCCTTAATGGACTAACACAGGGGGATTGCTCTAAGTTAGTGTCTGCAGGAGTCAAACCAGAGAAAATGAGAATGGGTAACACTGTCATGCATTTCGACTAAATCCAATTAAGTATTTTACAGTGCTCAACATGTTCTCCCCATGTTCTTTGTATAAACAGTTGATTATAAAAATGCACTTGAAGACCAGTTAACATTCAGTGCAGCATTACAGTTTGCAAAGTTGCACTTTGAATGGTACAGCACCAATTCCTTCAGCAGTAATATCAATGTATTGCCCTTTTCTTTTTGTTTCTTATATCCATCCACCTTCCAACCTTCCCGGCAGTGGAATAGCAGTGGATTACAGGGCCCACACTATGGACAAATTTAAGATACTGGTTCATCTTTCTGCATGGCTGTGTGACACAGAAAACAGAGAGAACATGCCAACTTAACACACGCTGACACAAAGCGAAGGCAGGGTGCAAACTCCCAACTCTGAAGTTTTAGGCAACATCACTCTCTACTGTTGCACTGTACTGCTTTTTATTGATGTTATTTCCAAAATAACAAGTAGCCTTGCTACCACTTAAACATAAGCTGGAACTCTCTCAGTAGAGCACTCAGCCTCATTGGAATAATCGTCTCGCTTGCAGTCGTTAAATGAGGACATTCCGCATTTCCAGAACCCTTCCGAAATAGATGAATCCATTTCCTTTCTGAGCTCCCAAGAATATCTCATTTATTACAAAATATTGAATCATTAAGTCTGAAACTGTGCCTTTCCCATTCCTTTGTAATGTAATTTTTTCTGTTTCTCTATTATTGCCAGTCGCCGTGTAACTGAAGTAGCTTATTTCAGTTCCACAAAAAACTTTTTAATGTTAATTTGTTCAGAACATGTTTTTTTTTCCGCCTTTCCTGTGTAGCATCATACATTTTTCTTGTGATATTTTCTTATTGAGGATCATTAGGTATCCAGATGAAAACATTGTCTTCCTTGCCTAGTAAATGGATCCAGTGTTTGTCCTGCAAATGGCTGGTAAACGGCACAGTGAACGTTTCACCTTGCGATAGCACACTAACTCCCCCCATCTCGTAATGCAGCCAATCAGGCTATGCATAGATTTACTACCCTGTATTGTGTGGAGATGAATTGAATTTGAATGATGTTCAAGTAAAGGCCTTGGACTGCAGCAATTCCTAATTCCACTTCAGGCCCATTGACAGGGACATTGTTCCTGCCACTAAGGACGTGCTCATCCCTCTGACATAAAATCTGTCAATTTCACTCAAGCACTGGATCCTGCTATGTATAGCTCGGCCAGTGCTGTATCCATGCTCTCAGTTTTACCCATGTAGTAAGTAGCAGAAGAATGTCTGCTTTAATGCTGATGGCATTGCCAACAGTTTTAAATTTATTCCTTATTTCTGTAGTGGATTTATAATTAACAGTACCGATATTAAAATCCTGAATATGGTGACATCATACACTACAAATACACTTAAAAAAAGAAAAAATCCTATATTCATATAGGGTAGTACTGTTGCTGCTATGGGTGGGAATCAGCAGTGACTGCGTGAATCGATATTATATTATGTTTGTCAGTTAAATATGTATCATATGTATATGTCTGCATTTAAGTGAAAGACTAGGACTGTAACAGTGCACGTATTCATCGTGTATCTTCCGGTTACAGCATTTTTAGTTTGGAACGCATAATGAAATTAACACATCTCTTGACACGGGTGAAACCTAAATTCACAAGTAGCAAAATATTATGCTAATTGTGGCTTTGAGTTGGTTATACAGTAGATACTGCTAGAGAGCTCAAACACCCTCCAACGTCACTTAAATCAGTAGTTGGTGAACATTTTGGCTTCCCAGTAAATTGCGTCAGTTCCAGATCTAGAGAGACAGAGTAGTTAAGAAGACTAAGAATGTCTGTCATCTCTGTTATACCGAACTCGGATATTTTTCTGGACACACATCCAACATGCTAACTCATTTTAGACACCATCTGAGTGTGCACTTTAGCCAGGAAACTCAGATCTGGCTTAAAAAAAATAATAATGTTAATTTCACATTATACGATTTTAGATTTTCCGCTTGGCAAAGTTTTTGGCAATCGGCAACAAAAGCCCCAGATTGGAGGCAAGTCATTGTTCCCTTGGTGCTCGCAAATCGACACTCGGTGGCTATTAGCTGAAAGATGCGTCAGGATAGACTTGCCGATCCTTTGTGGGCACCTAGCAGGCTAAATATTATAAATAAATCTATTCTATATTGTGAAAAGTGTTGTGGCTGGTAATGAGTGCGGTGATGAGCTACAGCCAATGAAAGCTCAAGACGCGGGGTGAGGTGACACCCAAGGGAGGAGCTTAAAAATGGCATAAATCATGGGTGCCCACACTTTCCCGGCTTGCGAGCTACTTATAAAGTGACCAGGTCAAAATGATCTACCTACAGTAAAAATGCTAAATGTTTATATCTATATACATACACACACACACACACACTGATCAAACTTTCAATCTACAGTTTGTGTAGGCGAACCTTGCATCAGTGCATGAACCCTTACAGCACAATACAATTCAGTACATTTAGGGTGGTCGGATACCACCTTGAAGAATCTCGATTTGTATCAGAATCGACCCCCCCCACCACTAGTTGCTGCATACCTCCGGTGTTTCGGGGTGTGTATTCCGCCCCTGACTGATATTTGCATGTTATTCGCATCTAGTTTGGCTTCCTCTGGGATCCTCCTGGTGTCCAAAGACATGCAGCCACGCCAGTTAGCATCCCGAAGTTCTCCAAAGTGTTTGTGGGTTTTTGCAGGTGTGCCATGAAATGGAATAGCATTCCACCCAGGATGTTATTTGGCCTTCTGCTTTGCTTTCTAAGATAGGCTCTAGGTTCACAATGACCCTGAACTGCATCTAGATGGATATATTCTGTGCTGTTCATGCTCTGGAGAAGAACACTTGAGCTGAGAAGTTATCAGCTGGAGGTACCTTCTAAAAGCATTGGAATCCCTGTGCTTGAACCAGACTTAATGGGAGCTCTGTGGGGTAATTTGATGCTATGTCAGCCTGTGAATTCTGATCTTAGGTACAAATAGCTACTGAAGTTATAAACCATGGGAGTCAAAAAGTAATATTCAGTTGTTCATCCTTTAATAATAATAGTCTTAAATTTACATAATTGCATATTGTTGTCTGATGCCACTTTGTTATCTGAAATCTGGAATATGTCTTCTGAAACATCATGAGATGTTTGGTTTGAACCTTGCTGGTTGTACACGATTTTGCTTTGAACCTTTATTAGCCTTACAAAAAGCCTTTAAAAATCCTCACCTCAGGTTTTTCCCCACTGCACTCTCACTTAATCAGGTCTTTTCCGTGTTACGGTCCAAGTTTGACCTTGGTGTCTGGCTGTAATATCACCTAACTATCAACTCTTTTTGTGCCTTCAGTGGAGTCAATGCTGTTGCTGACGTCAGTGCCCAGTTTGTGGGAGCTTGGTGTGATCTGAGTACATCTATCTAATCTCTAAAACCTTCATACAATACAGGAATCGCAGGAAACACACGCACCCACTCTGGGAAATTTAGAGACAACGACTCACCCTAACTCACCCATTTAACTTCAGGATGCCTGTAGTAAACAATCATGAAAACTGGACATATAGTGAAACCCCCAACCTTAGAGGCATATGGCCAAAGCTACCACACTGCCCCATCATAAGAACAATGCTATTTTTCTGATAGCTCAACAGCGGCTAATTACATTAAGCAACCTGTCCAAAAAAACACATAAGCATAATTGTACGGTAATGTGAAGCGATCTTGAGTCTCGAGCGGCCTCTAGCATTTGAGAAGATGTGGCGCAGTGTCTGGGTTGTAACCGTGGTGATTTGTCTTTGTTTACAGCTTGAAGGATCAGCTGTGATCATTACTTCATTGAGATTAAATGGGACCCAAAGTTGCGTAGCTGAGCAGAGGATGCTGTAATGGATTGATGAGTTTGGTGGCCCTACATCACCCCCACCAGCAGCCCTCCCAAAGCCTACAGTACCTATCCTTGTCCAGAAAATGCAATGCCTCACTGTCTGTACTTTCTCCACTTGGGTCTCTTTTATTGTCCTTGTCGGGACTGGATGCCCATGGAAAGGGATGGTGTTTTAAAAATTAATGTATAGATACATGGTCATGAAGAGTAATGTGTACTGAGGGGGAAATACAGTAAAACGACACACTTCATTTTTAGTATGTCAGTAAGTTTCTTAAAATGCTCTGGGTCCCTTTCCTGGGCAGGGGGAACAGGAAGTCACATGATCAAATAGAGATGGATTTGGATGGCTATAATGGAGGTAGGTTCACATTTTAGATGGTTTCCCTGAGCTGCGTATTGGATAGGAATTACTACTGTTGCACCCATCTCGACCCCACCTCCAGCGATGAGGTGCCATTCCAGTCCCTGCTGGCGTATTCCCTCCATGTTCACATGGGTGTCCTCTGGGTGCTCTGCTTACTCATGGAGTCGAAAGACATACTGTTTCTAAATAGCGTGAGTGTGTAAGAGTGAGCTTGTATGAGTGTTTCCTGTGACAGACATGATGCATCCCTGCCTTGGCCCTGTGCTTCCTGAGATAAGCTTCAGGTTCACTGTCACCCTGTAAGGGATAACTAGTCTGAATATGGATGTATGGATTTTATAGTATTGCTTGTTATCCTGTCAGAAGAGCTTTGTTTGCCTCCATATTGATTCCAGATTGGAACCCAGTCTGTTATAGCAACATTTTCACGATGGGTAAAGTAGTAGGTGTCAATTAAAAGGCAACCTGCCATTATGACACAGACCACGAAATGCGTTTGAAAGAGGTATGTCTGCATGACCTTAATGATCAAGGCGCCCAAGCGTGTTATCAAAGAAACGCTGGATTTCATGATTACTTTATCTGTAGAAAATGGCTTTATTTTTATGGGTTGATGAGTATATGCCTAGTCCCATTTCTGTTTTAAAAAGAGGACTAGAGTAAAACATTAAAGAAATGTATCAAAGAAAACTAACCAGTAAACTGTGTTTTGTCTAGGCATACGACTTTACATCTTTTATAACTGAAAACTCTTCTACATGTGAGTTTAACTAAAGGAGTTTTTGTTTCATTTATGTGAATATAATACAACCCCAAATCATAAAAAGTTGGGACGGTATGGACAATGCAAATAAAAAATGCAGTGATTCTGAAATTGACTTTTATTTCATTGCAGTGAGAGATATTTCATGTCTTGTCTGGTAAACTTAATTTCATTTGAAAATATACATCCATTCCTGCATTTCAGGCCTTCAACACATTCCAAAAAAAAGCTGAGACGGGCAATTTAGGGCTAGTAATGTAGTAAGTAGTAACTTCTCCATAACTTTTTCTGATTTGGGGTTGTACTGTGCCCTCACACACATCAATTGGCCAATGTGTGTGTGTATAACTTAACTGGCCCGCACAAAGTCCTGACCTCAACCCCATCAAATACCTTTGGGATGAAGTAGAATGGAGATTGCAAGCCAGGCTTTCACATCCAACATCAGTGCCTGCCCTCAAAAATGTTCTTCTGGATGAATGGGCAAGAAATCCCACGAACACACTCCAAAATCCTGCAGAAAACCTTCTTGAACAGTGGCAGCTGTTATAGCTGCAAAGGGGGGACCAGCTCCATATTGATGCCAATAGATTTAGGGTGCAATGGCCAGGTGTCCCAATACTTTTGTCCATATAGTATTTGTGTACCCTATAGTGGACTGGTGTGTTCCTGGGACTGGAATAGGCTCTAGGCTCACTATGACCCTGCAGTGCCGTGTTTCCCAATCCGGTCCTCAGGGACCCGCAGGCAGTCCAAGGTTTTGCTCCCTCTGGGCTCCCTGCCAGTCAGTCCGTATTTAGCTCCCGAAGACCACATTGGGAAACGCCGCTGTGATAGATAGGTGGTTACGGAATACGGATAGGTGGATATTCAAAATAAAAATACATAACTTAATGTATAGTAATGATAACTGAGGAATGAGAATGATTGAATTTAACCAATATTAAAAGATGTAAATGTTCTGCGAGGTACGCATGCTGTGTTTATCCAGTGTCCTTGAGAAAGGCATCAAGCCTGTACTACTCTGATGGACTCCAGTAATCACTTTTCACTTTCAATAAAGTCACCATCCATACGAATGAACTGCAGGAAATACCTGGCGTCTGAACCTGGGCCCCCGTGCTGAGCTCCTGAGACCAGAAGCTGACTCAGAGTGTTTGTTGTTAAATTAGAATGTAGACTTTTGTCCTCGCTGTGGCTCCATGGGGACAGCGGGCTGGAAATCAGCTGGAATCATTTTATTTTTTGGATGTACTTTTCAAGAGTTCTCGTCCTTCCTTACATCGGAATTTGCTTCTAAACCTTAGATGCTGATGGTGTTCATGGTAATGCTTTGTCCTCAGTGGTGTGTATGTGTCTGTGTGTGTGTGCGCACGTGTTTTTATGTGTGTGTCTGTGTTCTTTATCATCAGTCAGGCTACACATTTGTTTTCAGCCCCAGCTGAGTGGAATTATTTTGGCAAGAGGTATAAATCAAACAACCTGTCAAGTAGACTCTTGCTGTAGACATCAGAATCTCTGAAGTCAAAATTGGTCACAACAGAATTTAGTCTCGCGTGAAAAATATTGATATTTCCCACATATTTAGACCATTTAAATTTCAGGTAAATATGCCAACCTTTTCAAAGGCCCCTGAGATCATTCTTTTTTCACTTTAGTTTCAAATAGAACTGAGTTTATAAACAAAGTTTAGAGTAATACCAGCGGAATCATCTATCCATCCATCACCCAAAACTTATGAAGTACCGCCTGGGGGCCTGGAGCCTGTCTGAGGGGACAGAGGACGAGGGGAAGGGGATGAACAGGACGGGATATGGGCAGTTTCAGGACAACACCCAGCCTTGGGTTTTTTGGTTGCAGGTGGAAACTGGAGTCCCCAGTAGAAACCCTAAGAACAATGGTGGGCAATCTTGGGATAACCCTTAGGTCAGCTGTTCAAACCTAGGTGTGGGGACCCTTCGGCCAATCAGTGCTCTAATTAATAATCTCTTAGGGAATTGCAGTGAAAATCCACATCCCCAACAGCTCTATCTGTACTAGATTGGCCACCCTTGCCTAAGATGATAACGCAGACCTGGAAAACACAGAGCAAGAATCAAACTCCCAGGCCTGGAGGTTTGCGGCTATGGTGCTACTCACACCAGAGCACAGTAGTGTCACATGACATGGATGAAAGCTTTCCAGTGTTAGCTCCCGAAACAGCCATCAAGTCAAGTCATGTGACCTTGCTTCTTATGCAAAAGCTGGCCGTGGCACCTTCTTCTTTGCCACTTGGTCCACCAGAGTCAAGAGAGGAGGAAATTTCCCTGCTAAAAATAAGGGAACAGAGCCGGGCTCAGCGTCGCGGGGCTGTTTTAATATAAGAGGCTGTCATGTAGAAATGTAATCAGAATTATTTAATGGAAAAGGGGGAGCAGGTGAGCTAATTAATTTTGAGCTGTCAATTTTAATTTCCCAATAAATGTGATGCACCATCACTAGCTTCCACAATTAGGTTTACTGCTAAACTAGAGAGCTTTTCATTCACCAGCCGTATAAGAATTTGGTATGTGCACTGATTGAAGCATACAGTAACTATTTACAGGGCATTTACTGTAAAAGTATCACTTACATACAAATTACACGCACACACACATGTGACTAGTGTGGCCATTTTTTCAGTCCTCACTACTTCAGACTTCATTTCATAACAATCTATGACTGCAGTCAAGTAAAAATGCTTGTATTGTATTTTGTTTGGTTACTTATGGTCAAGGTTATGGCTGGGTAGGGTTTAGGAGTGTTTTGACTGGGATTAGGGTTTTCGCCATAGAAATGAATGGGTCCTCACTAAGATAAGGATACAAACGCATGCATGCGCGGGCGCGCGTGTGTGTGTGTGTGTATACATTAATAATACTTAGTATGCTTCTGGTGGCACCACTTATTGGAAAACCTGTACTGAGATCTCAGGTTAATTTCAGTTTGTTTTAATGCTGTGCTAATGTAATGCTTTGGGGGTTAAGGTATGTGGGTTAGATAGATAAATAGGCAGCACTGGAACGATTTGGTTTGCACTCACAGGGAATTTGAAATGGAGTGCACTCAGTCATACATGTTACACACGGCATGACAGGTGCAGCACGGACTTGGTGCCATCTCTGACTTATGGATTGGAATATGATCCGTAGTGTTTCCACATTGAGACAGTTATTGTCATGTTATGTTCTGAGATTCACCTCAAAGAAACCTTTGTTACTGTATGCTGGTAGATAGGCGTCAAGGTGCATGCGGAGTTATCTAGCTGCAGAAAAATAAGACAGATATGCCCTCCCACTGACACGAATGAAGGGGCATGGATGTATGTGCGTACAAGTATGCGCGCGTGTGTCTCTTACCGATGCGGCTGAGGTCTGGGGGACATATTCAGAGAAAAGAGCCCTTCCTAATGTGGCTCAAAGGTGTCAACTAACCTCTCTGTCTCCTTCCACCCCTCCCATCTCTCAACGTCTCTCCTCGTCTCTCTCTCTCTCAATCACTCCCTCTTTCCCTCTCACTCCGCTATTCCCTTAATCTTGTCATCCTGCACCCCCTTGGGACCGCAGAACCCGATACGTACATGGCGGTCTGAGAGCTTTGGGTTTTTCTTTTTCTTTTTTTTCCTTTCTTTTTTGTCAATGAAAAAAATCAAGTATTTGTGCAGAGGACTATCACCAAACAGAAGAACAAAACAAAAAAAAATGTTAGAAAAAGTTTAAGAGGAGAGGAAGAAAAAAAAAACAGGTGGCAATGTGTTCAATATATAAAACAAGTTTCTGAAATAATTGAGCTTTGACTGTAGCACAAAAGGATTTTTCAGAACCTCTACTTTGATCAATTTCTTTACTGGATTAAATGAGGTTCTGAAATTGAATAATGTGTACTGGATAAAGTACTTCCTCTTGAAATTCTCTCAAAAAAAAAAATAATAATAAATCAGCGTTTGCAGCAAAATGGATTTTCAATACACTGACCTGGGGAGTTCGTTGACATTTTGCATAACCAGTAACTGTAGTAACAGTGCTTGCTCCATCCACTGATAAGCATTTCATCTTGGTTGCTATGATGCCGTAATGTTTTAGGATGCAACCTATCTCAGAGTATATGCATATGCACACCGCATTATATTACATTACAATGTTTAATTTCGATGTATAGCTAAATCCTCGAACCCCTTTCTGGCTCCCAACCAAATC
>JAODKL010000036.1:12999729-13018759 GCA_026780765.1 Petrocephalus schoutedeni | reverse complement strand
AGAACGTGCCATAATTGATGATATCTCATATTTTTCCCTAGCAACTCCTTTACAGTCTGTGAGAAATCTCAGACTCAGACATTTTTATTACTTTGTACGGGATTTGTGCAATGTTTGTCTTTCGTTTGGAAAGACCGTCACAGTAACTGTGTCCCTGTTACCATGCAGTGGGTCGGCCGGGCAAACAAAGCGTTTAGCGAAAAGCAGAAGGTATATACTGTACAGACGTATGCACTGTAGCAAATGATGATGAAGCAGAGGTCTTTGCATTCGTTTATTTGCAAGGAGAGACTGTATTGTGGGCCAGGACCTGGGTGATGCGTCTCATCCATAAATGTAGAGTACTTCGGATGGTCTGGGTGGTCTGCTCTCATAATTTCCATGGTGTTTCAGAGTAATAAAAAAGGGAATGGGGGGCGGGAGGATGTCGAATCTCCATGTTGAAATATGGACGGTCCAACCTTTGGTCCATTTTTAACTCGATCTCCATTTGCTCAGCTCAATGCAGATAATTTTTAATTTTTTTTTTTTTTGCTTTTTGTTTTTTTAATTTTTTTTTTTCCTCTTCTCAGAAGCGCTTTTCCAGCACAGACTTACAGCAAGCTTGGAGCCTATCCCAGGAAGCACAGGGCACAAAGCAGGGGACACCCTGGGAGGCATGCCAGTCCATCACAGGGTATAAACACAGACTAAGGGCCATTTAGAGACATGGAGTCACATAAAATGTTTTTGCGCTGTGGGTGGAAGGGGGAGTCCCTGAGGTATGGCCACGCGGAAGCGTGGAGAACATGCAAACTCTGCAGACAAAACGGCAAGAGCCAAAATCGATGCCATAATGCTGGAGGTAGGAGACTGCAGGGTGGCCATTGATATCCGCTGAAATACCAGGGGACAGGCATATTAAAGCCCAATAAACAGTATTATAGTGACAGAAGATGTATGAATTGGTAATATTTGATCCTCCAATACACATCTTGTTGTACATGACCTGCACACCGCGAATGGGGAGCAGGGACGGGGTAACCCCATTTAGCGCCCGTCCCGAGAGCTGTCACTGTGCACTTGAGCGTATTCAAGCCCGACAGTCGCAGCTTTGATTTTTATTCTTCCTATGTGTTCTGCAATTTCCTTTGTTTCATGTAACGCTGGCCCTTGTGCTAATTGTCTCACTTTTTTAGATGGTCGCCAGCTGTTGTGTGGTTGTGCCTGGTGCTGTATACTGTTACTTATATTGTTTGTTAAAAAACAATATAACAGCTACACATACTGTAGCTCTTTGGTCTCAATAGCAAATGACTTGACAATGATTGTGCTGCGTCATCATCAGGAACTCCAGGCAACTTATTTTATTCCACAAGTATATTATGTGCTGCTTGGACATCCACTGTTATCAGCTGGATACTGGGTCTTCACAACTAATTGAATCTCGACAATCTTAGCAATGACTTAGAAATTGAGGATTATTTTTTTTGCATTGTATTTTTAACTTACTTTTGTCAATGCTTGAGATGAATGTAATCCCCTGGCATTGGTATTGTCTTGAACATTACATATGTATTTGTTTGTTTTAATTCCCAGTGATGGAAATTGGCATAAAAATGCAACCTTCTACGAAGCTATGTGTTTTTATTTTCGTCAATAAAGCTTTAAGGATGTTAGTGTCGTGGAAGCGAGGAAGCTGGTGATTGGATTTTCCTCCACTAAATGCCAATAGATCAGTGTTTCCCAGCCCAGTCCTCGGGGAACACCGGACAGTCCACGTTTTTGCTCCCTCCCAGCTCCCAGCCAATCAGGAACACCGAATACCTGGTACAGGTGCGCTGGCAGCTAAGAGGAAGCAAAAACGTGCACTGTCCGGTGTTCCCCGAGGACTGGGCTGGAAAACACTGCACTAAATTGTAATGGAAGATATATTTATTTTGTTATTAATTTTAATGTCGTAGGGTGCCATTGTTGACATTTTGCAAATGTAACCATGTTATGGCACTGATTTGCCTTTGAAGAGTTACTGACGCATTAGCAAATGTGTGTCGCAGAGAGGAAATTTCAATTTCATTCACTTCACTTCAGTTTATTTTATATAGGCTAGCATTTAAAAGCACTTACCATAGCTGCTCTGAAGTGATTAAGAGCAATTTAACAACACCATTGAAACCAAGTAACCATACCAATTAACTAATGGCATATTATATTTACATGTGATTTTATATCGCTGTATTGAGTTTTCATATTGATGAAAAAAGTGTTTTACAGTTTTGCAATCTGTCTTCAGCATGTCTCTCCTGATCCGTAGGTCCGGCATGCAATTAATTAACGAGTCATTAATTTGCCAATGTGCTAAAGCCTTTCGCTTCCATTCGTGCAGGAATTCCTCATACTGCATGAAGGTGTCGATGTCTCTGACCGTGGCAGAGAATGATTCGGACCTCTGCTACAACTCCAAAATGAGGTACTTTGAGAAAGCTGAGTTAAGTAAAAGCAAAGAAATCACCTGCCCCGACATCGAGGACTACGTGCAGCCGGGAAAGGACCCAGAGCTCATTTGGTACAAGGTAAGAGGGCATCAGCAGTGGCAGGAGACCTCCTCTCCTTCCCATATGGCACCTACTGCAGAGCTTGGGGAATTCGTATCAGCTTCAGTGTAGGCCTACATTTGCACCTTCAGATCAAGGAAATGCGATCGTTTCACAAACCCATTAAAAAAAAAAATACATTAATTTTTGCACATTAGAACAACACACAATTAGCCTGCCTGCTAATGAGATCATGAGATCTTTGATTAGCATAAGGTCTGCGCAGCTGTCACTCATTAGTCTACTATAGGGAGACACAAATACTTTCAGTATACTGTGCTTAATATGAATATTAAATGATGTAGGCTTCTCTAAGTATTTCAGTCATCTTAGTGTTCCCATCTGAATGGGTATTTGGTGCATGAGCGTGTGTGTGTGTGTGTGTGTGTGTGTGTGTGTGTGTGTGTGAGAGAGAGAGAGAGAGAGGTCATGCTTTATACGCCAGTCGTGATGTGATTGTGCAAGAAAGGCCATTCTGCATGTAGTTCATGACCTCTGTTACTGATTGTCACCCTTTTTCAGCACAACCTTAGTCCCTATGTTTGGTATGACTGTTTTGTGGTCATTTTTCAAGGGAGACACAGACCAGCTTACTGGGAAAAACACAGGGCAGCTCATCCAAGGAAGAGCAGCATAGGATTATATAGTCACAGGTCTTTTCCAGCTTCTTGGTGAATGAAATTAAAAGACTTGTAAGGGCTAAGGTCCATTAGAGTTCTGCTTTCTGGGGCTGAGAGAGAAGCAGAGCTCCAGTCAGTTCTGGGGGGTGGGGGGGGGGGTGCTTTGTATAGTAGGTAGCAGTGGCTAAGTCCCTCCTATCTTTATAGTTTGTAGCGTAGTCAATTTGGGAGACAATGATCACTTTAATTAACCATTCAATTAGAGTCATTGTCATTAATGAAACTTTCATCATTTATTTGAGGCATATTCCATAGCCAATGCAATGTTCTGCTGACTTTTTTTTTTGCTTATTACCATGGTAATGCAGCTTTGCGACACTATCTTTTTTACCTTGTCTCAAAGGAGTGCAAGCCAAAGCAATGGAGGCAAAGTATCGTGAACAGAAAGGATACGCTGTCGATCCAGGATGTGCGAGAAGACGACATAGGGAATTACACGTGCGAGTTACAGTTCGGGGCGTTTGTGGTGAGGCGGACCACAGAGCTGCTGGTCACAGGTAGGTCATCTGTGACCGCTGGGCCCCAGTCAGGTTCTCTGTGGCACTGGGGCTGAGCCCAGCAATGCAGTGTTTCCCAGCCTGGTCCTTGGGGACCCACAGATGGTCTGCGTTTTTACTCTGCCCCAGCTCCCTGCCAGACAGTCCACATTTTTGCTTCTGACCAGGAGCTGAAAGGGAGCAAAAATGTAGACTGTCTGCAGGTCCCCGAACAACCGGATTGGGAAGCACTGCAGTGCAAAATTTTACTCAATCTTGTGGTTATTGAGTCTAGGGTTCTGGGGCTGGAACTGAGACAATTTTATTGCACACAAATTTGTCTCCCACTGAGACGATTTTAACGGGCACAGATTTATCATGAGTTAGGTGTTTACTGTATATGTCTCTGAGCCTGAGAAGACTTCTCCCTGTCTTGAGCTAAACATTAGCATGTTTTCTTTTAGAACTTTTTGCCAAAACTTTTAAATATGAGTGCAAGACAAGAACAACCACATCTTCATTACCACATTTTGCTAACAAAGTGTGTTAAAATATTCAAGGGTGAACTTTAAGGACTTGTCTCTAAAACACTCAGATCTTTAAAGATTTATGGCCCTGAGCTTCCGCCTTCTCTAAGAGTTTGTTCTGCACTTTTTTGGCTGTGGAGTCACATTTGGGGCATTCTGCTTCCAGTGTTTGTCATATGCTGTGATTTTTCCCACTTGTACACTTTGAAAATGTCCCACAGCAATATCCATTTGAGAAAGCAGGGTCAGTTGGTTCCTGGAGCAATTTGGGCGTTTAAAGCTTCACTCAAAGGCCCAATGGTTAAATCACATTGCTGACCCCAGGGTTTGAACTGGTGACCTTCTGATCGCAGGCATTGCGGGCTAAACCATGAGCCAAGCACCACCCTTTAAGTATCTCTTAGATGTTTCAAGTATTGTAAAATTTCTGTTTTTCCATAGCCAGACATGTTAAACTAGCTGAAAAAACGGGGTGAATACAATACATTAGCCAACAGTAACGGTTTAAGTAAATTTAACATTGTATTTGTACCAAATTGTGACTGATAATCTTTTTAAAAGTACTAGCGGTCTTTTGTGCACACTTATTTAGTGAAAATATTATGACATTGCAATTTACTGTCAACATTAATGTACTAATATCCTTGTTTTACACAGCTAATATGTTCAGCTCTCGATGCAATAATAAATGTAATCCTCTTCTGATGTATTCCTAAGTAATCATATCATTTGGCCTACTTGTACTTGTAACTTTCATAGACATTCTGTGATTGATTTTGTATCCAAAGGAAAAACAAACAATATATATAGTGGTTATCAGCTGATAAAGGTTTAGCAGAAATGACAAACATTTAAGCAGCAATGCCTTTTTTTTACAGATGAATTTTAATTTAAACCCCAAAAGTATTCTCAGTGCACCTGTACGAATAAATTAACATCATTTACAAGAAGTTAGTTACTATTGTGGAAGATGTGAGCCACTTTGGTAGAGCGCAATCTGTTTGGAATAGAAGCGATATGTTAGGTGACAGATGGAACTACGGGTAAAGACGAAGAATCCATTCTTTGAACAGGAAGTCCTTAGCTTCATGACAACCGCATCCTGCTCCATACGTACGCGGAGCTCGCCGGTGGGCCAACTCACACAGATGGAGGCGAGTATATATAGATGTGTAGGACATGCCCACGACGGAACGCTGCGATCTCACACGAGGAAGCGAGCGTTTGGTGGCGCGCATCGCCCGGCAGCACGAACTCCGGCGCGGCTCCTGTGTAATTTTAGCGCTCGCCGTGTTTCGCGGACATAATGGAAACGCCCCCATGTGGGCTTCCGCACAGCTTCCCGCAGAGGGTCAAAAACTGCTGTAATTCGATACCAGTTAATTAACATCTATTGCTTCCTGAGATGCTGTTAAAGATTACATCCACTTGGGTTTCTAATTTCCCTCGTTGTTATGAAAAGAGGAGGGGAATAAAAGGGTCAGTTTCAATTTGGTTGTCTTTATGGGCAATTAAATGTAATTACCTCATCTTCCACCATGACCAGTAAAAAATATATATTAGCCTAAATTAATTTAGGTTTTTTAGTGCTCTACAATTATACAGCACTTGCTGCTGTTTCCACAGGTTGTTTTTGGTCGAAAGGCCTTTGGTATCTTGTTCATCTGGTACTTACTGGGGTCTCGCAGTTAAGGGCGCTGATCTGTTACTTGGAATGACCTTCAGCACTTAAGTAAAATTATCTAGCTGCTTAAAGAGGTTTAAAAATTGCAAGTTGCTCACTGTAAGCATAGTGACTAAGCCGCTAAATGAGTCTGTAAAACACTATCGCGAAGAGTGCGTCCTCGATAAAGCTATTAGCCGTTCTTGTCATTGTGATATTAGCATTCGGCCGTGACTTGAGCGGGATGACAGGGCTGGTTAAGGGTTACATTAGTTATTATGTCTCATTATGTCGCACAAAGAACAGCACGGGCGTGGAGAGCTAGGTGGTAATTAGTCAGTTTGCTTGGGGTAGTGCCCGCCCTCCTTCCCTTTGCGCTGGGCGGCTGAGATCCTCTGCTGAAAAAACCGACAGCAGTCAGGTGGACAAGATGACCTAGATGCTGCGATTAGTGAGAGGCCCCGGTGCAGACTGAGAGGGCAACATCGTTCATGGCTGCACTGTCCTGCCAAAATGAGACCAGCGTAATCTGCTCATGAGAAGGAGCTCCACTCGACTCAAGATCTGTAACTGAAAAGCCTGCGAGGGGGGCTTTAGGACAAGGCTTTGAGGACGTAACTCTCTGTCGCTCCTGCTGTTGGCGCGGGTTGAATTTTATACTGAAGTCTTACTCCCAGAGTGGACAGTTAGCATCCTCATTCAATTGTGGATAACATTCTCCACCAAGTTCAAATGGGCATGCCAAGGAGCAACTTCAGCCTCCATTAGTTATTGTAAGCCTTTAAAATGTGGTAAAAGATAAACCATAAATGTTTCTGATTGGCTCTGTTCTATTTTAATCTCTAGCTGCCTCCTCGTGAGTTTGCCACTACCTTGTTAAACAGTGTTCCTGAGGCTAGAGTATCAATAGGAATAATCTAGTTCAATTTATTTTCAATTTGTTGACTCCCAGTGCTGCCATCATACACTCAAAGAAAAGCTTTCCAGCTCATTTATTTATTTATTCAATCTAATTATATCAGATTTCACATGTGAAAAATCAATTGAAAGAGAATTCCGGTGTGCGTGGGAGCTTGCAGACGGTCTGAAGTCTGTGCCCTCATCTCGTTTGTGGTCCTTTTATGGCACACTGGGGACTACTGACCGCGTGCCCGCTTTGGCTTGACGATTCCTTGATTGTGTAAAGTGGAGTCAGTGGAATGTGATTTACCATAACTCAGCGGTGTATGAGAACTCCGGGTACTTCATACGTGTTGGCCTTTATTCCTGCGAAAATGGCATGAAATTCAATCTCTCGTTAAACGCACAAGTCACCGAGTATATGTGGTGATAAGTAGTGGTCTCTTACTGTCTGGCACAGAAACGGCACTCTTTTTGAATGGCCGAATTTTCTGTGCAATTTAATATGGTCTTCTGCACAATCCCATAAGAGAGTTAATCTACAGAACACCGTATTGTTGCCCTGGAGGACTTCAGCGGGTGGAGTGCTTACTGAATCCCTGGCCTTTTTATGTTGATTGCCAGGATTCTCTTGGGTTTTCCACAGAGGGATGGCCAAGCCTGTCTTTGCTCAGACCATAGAAACACCATTTCTTTTGAAATAAAACTGGGTTCCAGCTTCCAGCCTTGTGTGTAGGCAAATATAATGACAGATGTGTAAAAAAAAAAAAACTATAGAAAGCAGGCAGTTAGAGTAACGATGCAACAAAGAGTGTGCAACACAAATGTACATATACACACATATCCTGTCTTTGCTTGCATGTTTAGTAGACATTGTTTTTAATGCAGTAAACAATACTTAACCCCAAACCCCAATACTTAACCCCAAACCAACCAAACTCAAGAAAACTCAACATAACTGTGTTTGCAGAGGAGATGAGAATAGTTTTTTTTCCAGATGTTGTATATTGAGCCTGTATTGAAATATTATGGATACACAGCCGTACCGACAAACCACAGCATGCCTGCTTTGTACATGTTAATCTCTGAGTATCAGTCAGGGCCAGCTTTATGTTTACATCTATCCGTCCATCCATCCATCCCATTATTCATCTTCTACACTGCTTTTCCTACAAAGCAGGGAATAACCCAGGATGGGGCACCAACCCATCACAGGGCACTTTCTGTTTACGTGAAGATGCCCGTTCCCCTGTAGCCACTGACCTTCGTCACTGCCGTCTGAAAGCTCGCCACGTGAGCAGTTGGTAGAGCTTGGTGGCTGAAGAGCATCTGTCGCACCAGGAGATGAAGGGACACGGTATGGACGTCAGCGTTTAGTGCTCTCTGCACCCCGTTCCTTCTTCTGCCTCTGCCATACTTTTTGGGAAATTTACCATGCTGAACCATAGTGCATAGAGCACAGCGGACACAGTGACGTGGACACACGTGGGCTTGCTCTGTTTTCGAAGCACCATTCAGGGCTCATGTAACACCACTGTAACCGTGTCTGTTCCAGCTCTGCAGCTGTTCTGACACTCACCATATGCATTGTGGCTTTTGACTGCCGGTGACAGGGGTGACCGGCTAGCGGAATCCACGCTTAACTACCATGCGGATTCCCCTCCTCTGTCAATTTCATCAGACACAGGAGACCTCGACTCTGTGTTGCTAATGGAGTTTGGCCCTCGAGGAAAGTTATTTGGGGACCCCTGGCCTTTAATATCAGATTGAGACTCATAACCACAAAAAAACTGATTTTCCATGCTCCCCTAGGAAATGCAAAGTCCCAGACCGATGTACTGAGCGGCCAGATGTGATTTGTTTATTTACAAATGGCACAGAGTAACAGCACTCGACGCGGCTGTTTGCAGAGCAGCTGTGAGTCCCCCCCCCCCCCCCAAGCAGCATGCAGTGGTATCTCACCTGCTTTCTCTCCAGGTCTGCAGCTCTCTGGATGATAGGCTGGCCATTCGCAGTACTTCTTATGGGCACTCGTAAACATATAAACACTTTTAATAGATGATATATAATTATGAATAATTCCATTTAATGGTGTCCTTGGCTGTATGTGGAGCTTTAATATCCCCTTTAAAAAGTTCCATGTGAGGGTTATTCTTCAAGTACCCTTTTGTCCTAATGACTATTTTCTTTCTCATGATTCTCCTTCTCATTCTCTATAATATCAGCTCTGCATCTGACATCGGCCTTGGCTTCTTGTGAGTGGGCTGGAGTGCGGGAGTGGGAGATGGGGGGGGGGGTGGTGCTGGTGGTGATGTATCTACCTACACAGCTGTATCTGTAAAAGCACCATGGATCCCCGCCTACGTGAAGCTCAATATTTCATGCGTACGGCTTCTCCCGAGTCGCTGTGCTTCAGCTGGAGCTTCCCGGCATTGTTCTGTGATAATTAGCTGCCTCGCATCTCGGGGGTCTTATGGGAGGACAGCGGGGAGGGGAATGTATGTGTGCAGTGTCAACTTGGTTGAAGGAGAGCCTTAAGTGTATGGCACAGTATATTAAGCATGAGACGATTGCGTGTGGGTATGTGTGTACAGGTTTTGCTACGCTTGCAAAATCCTCAAAAAATGTATAGTGAATACTCAAAAAACATGAAAAAGAGTGAAAATGCCAAAAGGCTTGTATTTTGTTTGGTTGGTTATGGTTAAGGTTAGGGCTGGGTAGCGGTTAAGGATGTCGTGATCGGGATTAGGGTTTTCCAATAGAAATGAAATATGTGTGTGTGTGTCTCTTTGGGGCTCGGTCTGGTCTCATGATTGCTATTGTTCTGTACCCAGAGGTTATCTGTTAGTGAACCCACTAGTGCAAGGTTTAGGGTCACTATTCCGGGGCTTAACAAGGCCAGTCACCTGAGAAGGAATGCTGATATGTGAATGCAAAAGGGCCTCTTTTTTGGGGTAACTCTAAATCCAGGGTCTCGGGCTTCGCAGTTGCTGTGTAGCTGCGTAGCGCTGCGTGAAAGCCATTATTGAACGTGCCTGTTAAATACAGCTCTGCAGTACATCCCACCAGTTACATGTGTCTCAGATTTAGCTTTGAAAATAAACAGTGTGTTTGGGACATTCACTTAGACCCGGTTAATACAGGCAGTGGGTAATTAAAATCAATTCATGCTTGATTTGCCATTTGCACAGATATGGGTAAACTGGAATATACTGTCTAGCACTGTTTTGAGATCTAATAACACATTTATTTATTTATTTATATATATATAGAATAAAGCTTTGGGTCAGAGCACAGGCTCAATGAGGCGGGAGCTAGAGTCTTGCTTAAGGGCCCAACAGGGATGTGACTATTCTGCTGAGGATGGGATTTGAACGGGTGACCTTCTGATCACAGGCACACAGGCCTAACCCACTGAGCCACACACCGCCCCCTGGGGGTGCAAAGTGATATGACAATGGAAAATGAAAGGAGGGGAATATAGAGGAGAATATGGTGTGCTTGGGGTGTGGGGATGGTCTGAGAGGAGACCAGTGCTGCAGTCTCAGATCAAGGGATTCTGCAGCCTAACAGATGGCCTATCAATCAGTGTACAGGGACATGTCCCAAGGAAAAATGTCATACAGACACGCTTCTCTCCAGGAGACCTGGCCTCCCTCCAAACGTCACGACAGTGTACCCGGCATCTCAGCATGCATCGCTGCAACCAGCGACGTGCATTACCGACAGCCGGCAGGCTGCCAAATCTCTAATGCACCCAACGGCAAGATAAACAGCGTCGTTGTCTGCTGCAGCAGGATAAAACACAGGCAGGCGATGAGAGGAGCAGGCCTGCAGGGGCACGAGTGACGGATGCTATCTGGGGAATTGCTAACGTGGGGAGGCAGTGCCAGTCTATAGGGGGACACACACGTAGCTGAACATTGTCTTTTAATCGTTTGATGTTCATTTGTTTTTCGACGAACACTTGCAAGTGATTGAGAGACTTTCCCTGGAAGTATGAGGGGTGGCAGAGCCTGATACAGATTAACAATCCATTCCTGATGTTTATAGTAGTTTCTTTGTATTTATAGTTTCCGTTAATTGAACATTGTGTTCCATGTTTATAATTTTAAGTAACATTAGAATTTAACATTATAATTAGACGCTGATTTACTACTGTGATTTGCCTGGCTTGCAGTACTTGTGCAGTCATAGAAAATTCATCGACAACCTTCTAACCAATCAGATTTGAGAATTCAACATTGCCGTGGTATAAGGACAGTTTAATGCCACTGGTTTGCTTACAAATGTCTGTGGACTGTGGTGGGGAAACAAGACTGGAGAATCCTGAGGAATCTCACAAATATAATATGACAGTGAATATGACAAAGGTTAAAGGGTGAATATAACAAAGGCTAAAGAAATCCTTCATAAATTACTTTTGAGGCCAGCTACTCAAACTGTTTAAAAATCCTGCTGTATAAAATGTGCGAACATCTATACCATACAAGCGAGGAACTGCTTTGAAGCAAAGGTATAACTGGTTTATGGGAGGGTTTTTTTTTATTGGGAGGGTTGAGGTCCTCACCCATTTAGCGAGAGACCTGATTATTTTGGGGGTTGTATTAGCCAGTTTTGATTAATCCCCCCCCCCCCATCCCGTAATTTACACCCATGTTGTGAAGGATCGTATTGTAATTTAATTTGATGCCAGCATCCATATTTTAAAGGACCCAGTTAATTGCTGATAATTAATATTTGATATGAATTGCTAATATTTAACCGAACCTCTTAGGAATGGGCCTGGGACTCTTATTAAACAGATCTATTATGATATTGACACATCTGTGTTTACCTAGTGACTCACTTTGTCGCGTATCATTTTAATATACTCTAAAGTTAATGAGAATACATTTTTTTACATAAAATAAAATCTGAATCCAAATTCATGTTTAAAGTTGGATTTTTAATTAAGTGTTAATTTGATTTTCTCTGACATTATTTTAAGTTCAACCTCATTTACCTTGACATACGGTAAGCTGCCAGCCACAAAGAGGGGAATCATTGATAGGAGAATGGGAATTTTCCTGATTGCCGTTTGTAATTTTATATTTAGCACTTGATAATTTCTTTATTGAAAATCAATAATGTTTAGCTAAGGTACTGGATCCTTCAATTTCTTAATGCTGAATGCTTCAGTTGATCAAAGTCAACATTTTGGAACTCTTGAGGTACATTGTGTCGCAGATACACTACATGGACAAAAATATTGGGACACAGCTCTTAATCATTGGATTCGGGTGTTTCATTCAGACACATTGCCAAAGTTGTATAAAATCAAGCACCTAGCCAAGCAGCCAGGTTTACAAGCATCTGTGAAAGAATGGCTTTTTCTGAAAAGCTCAGTGGATTCAAGTGTGATACTGTCACAGGATGTCACCTTTGCAATAAGTCAGTTTGTGAAATTTCTTCCCTACTAGATATTTCCACGGTCAGCTGTAAGTGGTCTTACTGCAAAATAGAAGATTTAGGAACAACAGAACCTCCACGTAAAGTAACAGAGCGGGGCTGCTGAGTGCTGAAGTGAGTAGGGCATAACAGCAGAGTTCCAAACCTCCTCTGGCATTAACCCCAGCACAAGAACGGTGCAGCGGAAGCTTCACGGAGCATGGAGCTTCATGAGCACCCTCATGCAACCCTCACATCACCAAGCACAGTGGCTGGCATCGGATGCAGTGGTGTGAAGCACGCCACCACTGCACTCTGGGGCAGTGGAAATGTGTTCTGTGGAGTGAAGAATCATGCTTCTGACTGGTAGTCTGATGGACGGGTCTGGGTTTGGCGGGTACCTGGAGAACGTAGCCTGCCTGACTGCATTGTGCGTAGTATAAAGCTTGGTTGAGGATAGAGGGGATAATGGAATGGGGTTGTTTTTAAGGATTTGGGCTAGGCCCCTTATTTACAGGGAAGGGAACTGTTAATGCTTCAGCATACCAAGACATTTTGGACAAATCTATGCTACAACTTTGTGGGGACAGTTTGGGGAAGGCCCTTTTCTGATCTAGCACCCGATGTATCAAACAAGGTTGGGGGAGTTTGATGTGGAAGAACTTGACTGGTCCTGACAGAGCCCTGACCTCAACCCCAATGACCTTTGGGATGAACTAAAATGGAGATTCTGAACCAGGCCTTCTCATCCAGCATCAGTGCCTGACCTCACAAATTTCTTAGGCATATTTCTTATGCCTAAATTACTTTCTCATGGACTTGAAAGCAACAGATCTTTGCCCCAAAGGCATATATTGAGGTATTTCTTACCAACTGTAACACAACATTCGTGTTGGAAAGGGATCACCACATTTATGACCAAATGAGAGAGAGAGGTAAGGTGCATTGCTGCACGCCACCACATGACAAACCACAGGCATGAGAACCTGGGTGCAGCCATGCAGTGAGTGATACCTCAGCACCACACTGTTCAGATGGAGCAGTATTTGATTTGAAGCAGCAAGCTCCCAATTGCTGACACAAAGCTCCTAGCCTCAGAGCCACCACCCCAAAAGGAATTACAATAAACAACCAAAATAATTACACAAAAGTACAATATTGAAGGGATGCACTTTGATCAGTAAAAACAAAGCAGATTTGAGGCAGAAGTAAGTTTATTTTTATTTTATCAACAGTGCTTAAAATGAGCAGACATCATTGTGAATGGCATGCAATCTCTCCTGGGAAGCCTAATCCCTTCTATTCAGCATTGTTGTCCCTGCTTGATCCCCATTACTGCATTGTATGGTGTTGCTGCTTTTATGTTTTCAGCATTCGGATTTGAGTTTCTGTGACCATCCATAACATTGGCTTTTCTTGCATCTTATTCCGAGGAACTATGGCGGACGTGTCCTTTCCTCATTCAGAAATTTTTCTTCATTTTCTATTATGAGTCATTTTTTCTTGCTACAGTATATGAGGACCTGAAAGCTCTTATGTTTGTGATCCTGTGCTTCATGTTTGTGGTCCAAACTGTTCTCTCCACTGATGTAGATCTGGTTGAATTGCATTAGCTTATTTCCAAACTTTTATCTGAGCTGATATGTCCACCATCTAGTGTTAATTTATTTTTTTCCACAATATTTTATAATATTATCCTATATAAACTTGATTCTTTTGCTTATTATCTTGCCAGGATGAGATCCAAGACACTGTCTTTTGGAGTTTGTGGATGAGGAGAACATAACGCAACTGCCATGTGTGGTCCTAGCCTGGTCCTGTAGCGAGGAAAAGGGCTTTTCTCCGCGCTGACATCTGCGTGCTCCTTCATGGAAACTGTGATAATTAACTGCCTGTGTTGCAGGCTTCCTCCTGCAGAACTATTACTGCCCCCATCTCACTCTAGTCTGCTGGTCCATAATTGGCCGATGCCTTCGAAACAAACTTTTTCCCATATCCCTGTGTGAAATAGTTTTAGTAATTAATGGAACCTTGTCTTAGTGTCATTCCTGCTTTCACCTGTATCTGAAGGAGTCTTAATTATGCCTGGCCCAGACCTACTTGAAAGGCAAGACAAAAAAAGAAAGGCATTTGAAAGGTATATGATGTCTGTGGACTGATATTTTGCTGTTGTCTGCATAAGAGTAATGTGCTGCAGTTGCCAGCTCCTTCACCGCTGTTTCATGCTGTTTTGAGAGATGTCCCCCTGTTCTGAAGAATGGTCTAGCTGGAATTCTGGATTGGTAAATGTTCTGTGTTCACTCACAGTGCAAAGCAAGTGTCAAATTACGAAGGTGAAACATGTTTTATACTGGAGCGGTATAGGCGTAAATTCTTAGATGCATTCCTCTTGACTAAGTTGCCCGATTTTGATGCTCTTAAGCTTCAAAACTTGAGGTCAATGCATCATTTGCTTGCTACCATAAGCCAAACCAGGCATAGCATGTGATTGCATGTGTGTGCTCTGCGCCTGACTGGCATCTCATCCAGGGTGTGCTTCGTGCTTCCTGGGATAGTCTCCAGACTCTCCACAACCCTCTAGTGGTTTGAAAATGAGTTTCACTATTATTAACATAAATACTTTAAAATTGATGAGAGTAATTCTATGTCAGAAATGTGTTCATTTTGTATATCTTCTCATCCAGTTCAAGGTCACTGTGATCCAGGAGCGTACACCAGGACACAGAGGCCCCTCATATGCTAAGGACCTTAGACACCCATCTACATGTTTGCACTGGGGTAGCAACCCAATAGAACAGTCAAATGCCAAATACACAGCCAGGGTGAGAATCAATTCCATCACGCTGGGGCTTTGAGGCCACAATGCTATCTGCTGAACCACTGCACTTTTTATACCCATATTAACTGAAAATTAAATACAGGTGTGTTTTGCATCAGCAGGCCCTGAATTTCAGTCAAAATTGTCCATATTGTAGCTATGGAAAGAAAAGATGGTATTAAAAAACGTCAGGTTTAGATTTATCGCTATGTTTTTATTAGGTGAGTCTCGGCTTAAAGGGAATGTTTTGATTGTCAGGTCTATTCAGTAGGAAAGCGTCCATATCCAACTGTTGAAATTTTTTAATGTATTTTTTTTCCACAAAATTAATGCATATCCCTTCAAATCATTATGAATAACATTAATACCTCATCATGTGTCAGCTACCTGTTACTGAACTACCAAGATGTTTCCCTGGGGATAATCACAGAACCGTCATCGTTGCATTTGCATTTTTGCAGTTTGATATCATGATTCAAATGCTACCACTAAACGTGCATTGTCTATTGCCGACCAATCCTGTGTGTTGCTTGTGAGGTCAGCACTAGAGTCAGATTGATATATGGGTTGGCTTATTCTATCAGCCAGTACTAAGGATACACAAATTTATTTGCATTGGTGGGAAAACCTACGGATCAAGCACCAATAATGTCTTTTTAAACATTTAAGAGAAAAAGGTGCTCTCATCTGAGAAAATACTTCATTCGTACTTGGCACACTTAGCCCGGTATTATTACTAAATGTTACTCTAAGTCTCGAGCTAAGCCATGACATACTGTGTTTGTAATCGCATATGGTAAAGGTCAAGGCACATTCTTTTTGGCATGAGTTTTATGTACTGTGGGTAGACGTTAGTGTTGACCAGTAAATTGTATTTTGTCATTGCAATATGAACATGCCTGATAAGCACATCACAAAAGATTGCCCGCATTGCGGTGAATAAGAAAAATCATGCAATTTACATGTGCCAGACATTAACACTCAGCATGCCAACATTTGACCTATCAGATGGAGCTGTCACGTGAAATCTTTTCCACCGTACGAATTCCTTCCATTTTAATCGTGTTGATCAGCTGTTTGACAGTTGTGAGTTTCAAGTTACTGCGTAAGTTTCAAGTTCACCCTTACAGACAGCCAGTGTTTACGTCAATAAAAAACATCTATGAATGTTTTTAAAGGGTTTTTATTACTACAATGCATTTGTTTACATTTAGCTTGATATAACAGGCATGTTTTATTAGATTAATAACGTATATTCAGCTCGATAGTCAAGGGCCTTGATGATTGTAATGGGAAACATTACAGGTATTTTAAATTGCCATGTTTAATTTATTTTTATTTAATTATTTAAGTTGTTTTCCCCTAGATATATTTTTTTCCCAAGACTTGTTTTATAGTTAATACTCTCTTATTTAAATCTATTTAATTCATGTGCAGTCTATTAAATAACACTGAGACATAACCATTGGCAATAGGCTTTTCAGTGTTTCAGGTCTATGTAAGCAGTGTAGGCTTACCTGCAGTACACTGCTTATAGGACCTATTAAACCATAAAGATATAGGAACCGTATCGCTAATATGCACACTTCAATATTTGTTTATCCATCGTCATATTGCCATCATAGGTTTTCCTCATATCTTGCTGGCCTAGTAGATGTGAGATTTGAGAGATCGAAAAACAGCACTGTGTGTGGATCCTGCAAAACAAGAAAATCTCCGACCATTCATTCACCAGATTTGGGGGGGAGGGTGACAGCAAAGTAGGGCTAACTCCCTAACCAAACTCGTGCACCTAACTAGCACCTAATGAGTGAAAAACAAAAGGCATCCATGCCATACCATCCAGCCACTGCACGATGAAAACCAAGCATACAATATAGGAGTATCTGAAAGGTCTAGACAAAGTCAGTCAGTAATCACACAAAAATGCATGCGTCATATCAAAGATTTGGTCATGATGGGGAATGGAAATATGGTATTATGTTAGACAACTTGAAGACTGGAAGTGATCTCAGTTCATGTCTAACATGCTTTGATTTTTATAGAACAGTGCAATTAAAATTTGGTCTTCATTTTAAGATATAATGTTATATGGTTGCTTGTTTTATATATTTGTATGTTTGTGAGGTTGAGTTTGACAAATTGACATAATCATTCAGTAAAGCACTGACATACTCATAAATCAATATAATCATTCAGTATTAATGTCTCTTTAGTTTTTGATGATATAAAATGAATTCTGTCATTTTTATTAAATATTTAGCTCCTTAAAAATCTGGAGACAAAATTTTCATATGGATTTGCTCCTAGCCAGCACCTCTGTCTGGCCCCTGCTGTATTAGCTGTGACCAGCGTACGTTAAAATCTGCACAGCAAAAATTTTATGCAGGGAGGACTTGCTAGATGTAGCTATACTTCAAGGATCAGCTTAACAGGTTATGGCAATACCGTGAGGCAGCTTCTGAAGAGGAAAGGTGGTTATCTGGGAGTAAATACATATTGCCCTTAGGAGTGCTTGGAACTCAGTTAAATTTATTCAGTTTGGACCTGCTGTCACCCTAAACACTAATCACGTTAATACAATATGATGATCGGAGCGTCGTTCATCGCGTTGAAATACAGAGGACCCTTTTTCTCTCTTGCACTCCCTCTGCGAAAAATGTCGCTCGGAGGTTAGCCGCATCCCGCAGCACGTCCGGCTCTTTTTGGCTTTTACTGCCTTTGCTGCGTCGCTCTCTTCACTGGCCTCTGACGGCTTCATAAATCAGATGTAAATTGAAGCCACTGAGGTTTTTTATTAATTTATTTATTTTTTTTCCGTAGGGTGATATAGCAGATAGAATCCCAGCTCCAGGGGGCATTTCCCTTGAAGGCTAGGCGGAAAAATAATATCAGATTAAACACATCCATATGGGATATAAAATGCCAAATTAAAAAATAGCGTGAGGTGAATAGCTCCTCAGAGCTCTGGCTGTGCTAGGCCTAAATCAAAGGTGTTCCATTAATTCCTCTACTACCGTGATGCCGCGTTACATCCCCTGAATGTTTTTATGTTGCACTTCTGGTCCTGGAAACGTCTTATTAGGTTCTTGTTTCATTAGATGCTGTTGTGTAGTTCCTGCTCCAATGCTGCTTACACTTGTGCATTCATTGGAAGCTCACACTAGCTGCAAGTATGTCTAATCGACTCCTTGACAGCGTGTACGTTCGCAATGTGCCATTTGCCTCAATTGTACACAACTTTTGACAAAATGGTGTAGTAAATGTGTAAAATGTAATGTAGATTGTGTTTACTGGTTAAGCAGAAAGTGCCGCCCAAAGCTGGGGTGGCATGGTGGTGTACTGCTTAGCACTGTTGTCTCACACCTCCCCCCACCATCCAAAAACATGCCGAGGTTGATTAGAGTCACCAACTTGCCCATTGGTGTGAGCCCCCCCCCCCAATCCTTGGTTGTTCCCCTCTGTAACTGTCTGTAGCTTCCGGGATAGTCTCTGGGCCCCCACGACCCAGAAGGATAAACAGTTTCAGAAAATGGATGGATGCTACCCAAAGCAACTTGAGCTGAGCATAGATACTCAGGCTAGAAGTTACCAAAGATTCTTCACTTAAGTGTCCGACAGCGGGGACCTGTGGCAGCACCTCAGCTTTTCCGTCTCGGCACTCCTCAAGCTCGTGGCCCCTCAGCGAGCGTGTGGGTTGCCTTCCTTTAACGCGATGCCATGATTCCCACACTGGGGCAACTCATGGAGAAAAATGTTTTTCAGTCAAGCCTGGGTTGAAGCCAAAATCAAAACAGACTCTGGGAAAAAGTCAGCAAAGCCTTTTCCCAGTATATTATATTCAGTTCTTAGTCCATCTCGAAAGCAGCTTCTTCCTCCTGATTTTGAAATGGAGTCGGGGGGTGGCAGTGGGGGGCGGGGGCCTTTGATTTTATGACATCACTAAGGATGGCCACTGAGGGC
>JAODKL010000036.1:12983598-12993715 GCA_026780765.1 Petrocephalus schoutedeni | reverse complement strand
GTGTGTCTGTGTGTCTTTCTCTCTCTGCCTGTGTGTGTCTCTCTCTGTCCCTGTGTCTTTCTCTCTCTGTTTGTGTGTGTCTCTCTCTGTCCCTGTGTCTTTCTCTCTCTGTCTGTGTGTGTCTCTCTCTGTCCCTGTGTCTTTCTCTCTCTGTCTGTGTGTGTCTCTCTCTGTCTCTGCGTCTGCCTCTCTCAGTCTTTGTGTCCCTGTGTCTTTCTCTCTCTGTCTGTGTGTGTCTCTCTCTGTCCCTGTGTCTTTCTCTCTCTGTTTGTGTGTGTCTCTCTGTCCCTGCATCTGTCTCTTTCAGTTTGTGTGTATGTTGTGTGTATGTCTCTCTCTTTACCTGTGTGTGTGATTCTCTCAGGCTGTTTATGTGTCTCTCTCTGTCCCTGTGTCTGTCTCTCTCTCAGTCCGTGTGTGCGTGTGTCTGTCTCTCTCTGAGTGTGTGTGTGTGTGTCTCTCCCTATCTGCCTGTCTCTGTCCTTGTTTCTCTCTCAGTCTGGGTGTTTCTCTCTTTGCCCCTGTGTTTCTCTCCTTCAGTCTGTTTATGCGTCTCCCTGTGTCCCTACGTTTGTCTCTTTCTCACTTTTTCAGTGTATGCCTGTCTCTCTCTCTCGCTCTCTGTGTAGGTTTCTCTGTGCTAGGGGGAGAGGGAGGAGTGGGAGGAACTGACACAGTTGAAACAAGAGCTGAAGGTCAAGGAGTTGAAATTACTCCCCTCCAACAAAAGACAGATAGAGCTCTAGATGGGATTCCTGAACTCTTTGATATGAAACATGTAATTTATGTAATAACATTTTAGCGAAATGTGGAGGGGGTGGCATGGTGGTGTTGTGGTTAGTGTAAAGGCCTCGTACATCCAGAAGTTTGTGTCCCCGTCTTTGGGTGAGTTTCCTTCCAGCAGTTCAAAAATGGGCTAGTAGGGGGAAACTCTATATGTTTCTAAATCACTTGTTGCATGTTGAGTGTATGTGTGTATGAGTGAGTGTGCCTGGAAACCTGTATGGGGGTGTCTGGGCTTGGGGCCCTGCAGTTCCTGGGATAGGCTGCGTGATCACCAGGACCCTGTATTGGATACATCGTTAGAAAAGATGGATGAGTACGGAATATACTTTAATACCGAGCCTCAAAGTTTCCCTGTTTGACGCGTGACGGAATGCACTTCCACGTCGTCATCCATTTTCAGCTCCCACACAGGTCACATGACAACCCACTTCCTGTCTTTCAGTCGGAGGAGCCGGCCGATAATAAGAAGCGTACCACCTGGCCGCTAAATGAGCTGCTTTCTGACCAGTGTGATTTAGCACCCTGATGTCATCATCAATAATGCGTAATTAAAACCGGGAGATCATTTCATTTCCGGCAGTACCTGGTGGTGTTCCTCAGCGGGGGCTCCGTAAAATGTTTGTAAATGCATTAAATGTGTTCCATGCTCTTACACCCCTGTAGAGATGAAATATACTGCCAGACAGGCATATAAATATCAGCAAAAAGGCACTCAGTCCTCCTCATGGATCGTTAAACAGTACTCCCTAACACCCATGCAACAGAACCCGATGTGCAAGACAGAGTTCAGGAAGAGGTGCCGGTAAATAAGTTGAACCTTTGAGGAGGTACTGTCTCGTCAGCAGTGGTTCCTGCATCTGTATGATACATCCAGCCGCATTATGTGGTTCATGATGTATGAAAACAAGCACATCTTCCAACAGTATCAGCTATTAGCTTCCAACAGTATTAGCAAATGGTACACGTGTGTGCTGTAATTTACACATTTGCGCATTCATTTACCCAGTCCCAGGGTTATCTCATTTATTTCAACTGTCATGTCGCTGCTAAAATCGCATATTTTCTGCAGGTACTACCTGTCTCTCTCCAGCTGTTGATTTCACGTTACTGTAATATGTTTTGTTTCCCATTTTTATATTTCGATGTCGCTTACCCCGTGTCGTTATTCTCTTATGTGTGTATATTCTGCTTGTTGTCACGGGATCTGATTTGTTCTGGTTTTGACTTTGACTTGGTTATCATTAAGGTACTATATAAATAAAACATCATTATTATGTTGGATGTGCAGACACTAGTGTCCCTCAGTGACTGGTGTGGGGACGTGAACTTTCCTTTTGCTTTTAGTGTCTGTTGTTTTCTGCTGCCAGCATGTTTAAACATACTGTATGTATTTGTTTGTCTGCTCACACACCTGAGCTTGCATCCCCCCTCTTCCGCTGTAGTCTGTTTCTCTCCCCTTTCCTTCTCTCTCCCATCTATAGTATCTGTCCCCATCTAGTCCCCACTTTTTCCCTAAAGTGGTCTCCTGATCTTCTGTGCTCATACGAACACGTGGTTCATTATCCTCAACCTGGCTGTAAGGGGTGCAACACTGTACCAATGCTGGTTATTATTGGGTGTCCTCTGTGCCTGTGTGTGTGTGTGTGTGCTATTGACCGTGTACAGTATGTTGCAGAAGGATGAACTGATAATTTAATAAATGGATTTGATATATATTACAGAATATGAAACAGATTCTGTATAATCGATATGTATAATATGTACTGTAGTGTCCAAAAGACGTTACTTGTAGCTTCCAAGTAACACTTATCAGTACTGGGGTTTGTGTCGTAATATATTATGCGTGGCGTAATATAGCGTAGTATTTTATTTCTAATTAGTATTCATCCTTGGATATTCCTAGACAGCAGGTTTAGTTATTATATGAGGATTGTCTTTCTTCGAGCATTACGTGCACTGTGGAAATGAATGTGCCACGGCATGGCCTAATCTCTCCCAGAACGTGCTGTATCCTTATAAATCAGGGAACATGAGAGGGAGCGGCCTCGAGTTAACAGAGTGTGTCTGTTTCCCCTAACCGCCTTAAACACTCGGCTCTTTTTTCTCCTTTGCTGTAGCTTTCACTCGGTAGGAAGAGTATTTATTTTGCCACCTTTATACATCTGTGATTGTCCAGCTACGGTTTACTGGAAAATAAGAAGCTGGCCTTTAAATCATCCTTAATGGGAGTCGTCATTAATAACATCAGAGGTTTGTTAGAGCCTGATATTACTGCAGCAGCCGCACCTACGTGTTTATTTCCACATTTCATTGGACTGTTAGAAATACCACATGGTTCCTGGGTAGTCGCCAGCTCCCACACAAGTGTGGGTCTCTTGGGACGGCATGCGGCTTGCCGGCTTAGGTCTCTGTGCTTTTGATCTGAAGGTCACCTGTTCAAGGCCAGTCCTTGGCAAAATTGTCACTTCTCCATTGGGCCCTTCAGCAGGGGAGCGTTCAGTTGTTATTGAAAATGGGCAATAGTTCAGGAAAAAGGGGTGGGTAATCAAACACCCTGAACATCACCCATCCCCCCCCGCCCAACGTGCTTCCATATGCATGTGTCTCAACAGAGACCATGATGGGATATACAAAATTCAGCATTCCAACGTACTCGGGCGAATAAAGCATCGTTTCATTTCAGTACCAGCTGGACCGCCTCAGCCAATCATCAGCTTGGGCTGCTTAATTTATGCGCTAATTTTTTTTCACCGATAAAATGCCATCCCCATTACGTCTGGGTTTACATCCATTTTCTGAGCCCTCACTGAAGTGCCCTAACCTTGTAAGCGAGAGCCTTCGCCCAAGCGCACGCTGAATGTGACATGACGTAACATGACTAATGGAGGGCGATCCTTTTTTCATTTTCGAATTGCAGCTGCTTCACGGTGGCCTGCCCGTTCTCTCACGAATGAGAGCCGCCTCTTCAGCAATCGCACAAACAACCGGGCCGGCCCCACTTCTGACGAGACTGGTGCCTGCCGGGTAATTTATTCTGAGAACAGGGTTCCGTGCGCAAGTATGGCCTCTCAGTCTGTGGGAGGATGTAACTTGAATGGCTGCTTTTTTAAGATTAGATATCGGGAATGTAAACTTCAATCCAGCTCCGGCCTGCATGTTGGCTCACATGCCTCAGGGTGTGTGGGCTGGTACACAGTCACATGGCCCAGCTGACATGGTGGACACCCCTTCCCCCATGGACAGTGGCGCTGCTCCCCAGCCTGTTTAAACAGCTGGACCGTTTGGCTCTCCTTGGTGTCAGAGGTTATTGCACACTCCGGGACAGCTGTACGGGGCGCTCGCCATGACGAGAGCCAACGGTGCTGCCTACGGCCCTTTCCTACATCTGTTTTAGTCCGGGGGTTCACTTTTTTTTTCCAGAGGCCCCTCTCAATAGATATGAACCGAATGGGGAGAAACAAAAGATCATATTCGGGGTAAAAATGAGTTTGCATCCACGGAAATGAGTTTGCTGTTATTTGATGAAGATTAATGGCTTCAGTGGAACCTACAGGTGTGGGTAACTAGAATATGATCTCAGCATTTGGGGGCGGCACACAATTGCGTAATACCTCTGGGACCAGGGGCCGAGTCTCTGCCGTGGCTCTACGCGTGTGAAATTTGCATGTTCTCCCCGTGTCATCACGGGGATTCCCATGTGTTCATGCTAAGTTGAAGTGGAGCTGCCGGATTGTCAGTAGGTGTGAATGGCATGCGTGTGATGGGTTGGCGCCTTGCTCTGGGTTGTTCCCTGCCTTGTGGCCGTAGCTCCTGTATTAGGCTCCAGACCCCAGCAACCTTGTATAGGAAATGGATGGGAGGATCTCGGCGTTTGTGTGCTGTTCTTCTGGAGATGGCATGGAGATGGAAACACCAGCACTTTCTCTACTGTGCTCCTTGCCTCGATGAGGAGATATAATCACTTTCAAAGGAGCAGCGTGTCAAGCCCATTTTAAACATGGCAGCGCATATCAGTCAAGAAGATCAGAAGAAAAAGCTTGGGAGTAATTAGGCGGGGGAAGTGATAAGAGATTCCGCCTTCGGACTGTCCGTGCTTCAGCGTGGCGGTGGCCGGCCGCTGCCCTCTCTCTTTCGCTATGTGTAAGGAATCCGATTTGAGGTTGTCTACCATCATTTTCAGATTTTTTTTTATTTATGCAAATCAGAATGAACGTGAGCAGAGTGAGCAAAGTCGACGTGGAGTGGGGTGCTAATGTATTCGCCGAGGTGCCGCGTGGCGGGGTCCGCTCTTCCCGCAGACCTCCGGTGTCAGTCGGCGTCTCCGCTGGAAGCCTGCGCCATTTCGGGAGTTTGGGTTCTGAGCTCTTTTCTTGTACATTTATGGATGGCGGAGGAGGAGCACCAGGCCGAAACAGGAGGCCCAGTGGCCCGCAGGTCTGGGGCGTGTCTGAGTTCCCCCCGGGCCCATCCGACTCCTGCTTGTAGTCTATGGCGGTTCTGCCGGTCCTGCTATTCCGTTGCACCCCTGTTGGTATTTCTGTCCACAGTCAGACGTGTCAGATGCTTGACGTGAATGCTTCTGTCATGTGAGGCTCGGCGATTAGCCCTGCGGTGGCCGGCCGCCGGGAAGGGTTAGGAAGGGTGTGAGAATGAGGGGCAGGGCAGGGAGAAAGAGTGAGGGAGCGAGAGAGAGAGAGATGGATGGAATGAGAAAGAGTAAGCGAGAGAGAGTGGTAGGTCTGCAGTTTCTGGCTCAGCTTGAACTCTCGCTGCTACCGCATGCCCCCCCTGCGGATTGCAACAGGTGGCAGCGGGCTTGTGGGTAATGTCTCCCAGCAGGCCCAATGCTGCTCTCTCCCAGCCTACCTGTCTGCTGCACCCCCCGCTGTTCCACACCTCTGGTCCTGAAGCAGAGCCGCGGAAAATCCGCCATCGCAATTATCTCCCGATTTGGGAGAACCTCGACTCTCATTTTTCCAAGCTGTAAAAAGACCGTATAAAGTTTAAATGCGAAGAATGCGAGTTCTACCCCTATCCAGCATGACCCCACACATATTGAGCACCTCCTGTCTTCATGCATGATGACGCGCAGCGCAGCCGGCGATCGCGTACTGCAGTCTGGCCACGCTTGTCAGCCCACGATAATTATCCTGCCACTCATACAGAAAAGCACGCACGCGTTCACGCATTGCCAAATGCATGTCCTGTAAATAGTAACTTTGAATACCCTTAGTAGATTTCAGCGCTATGACGAGAAACTTTGGAACATGTGTGATTTCAGCTCCAGTGGAACAGTTCAGTCTGTACCTTTACCTGTCCTCCTTCAGGGCTCTGAATTACACGCCCTGACTGGACACATCTTGGGGGCAGAGTGCGGCTCAGTGGGTTAGGAATGGCAGAGTGCTTTCACCTATGGGCCCTTGAGCAAGGCCTTTAACCCCCAGTTACTCCAGGAGCTGGCTCACCCTACTTTCAGAACTGTATGTCACTTTATATAAAAGTGTCTGCTAAATAAAGACATGTAATGTTACATGCTAAAATAGGTAATAATTATAATGTAGTAATGCTTCATTATTTATTATTGCCCCAATTATAAATGTGAATATTACCAAAATGCTTCATCATATCATTAATTATTGCTGCAGGACTGCCTTCCAAATATGTGCCTGCAAGGCAGCAGGAGGGTTGGGCCACCCAGAATTTTCCCACAACCTGATGCTCCTTTTCTTTGCCCGTTTCTCCTTCGCACTGATCCTTCATTCATTCCTCCCAGTCCCTGTCGTTTTGCATTTACATATTTATCATTCGCTTTCGTCCAAAGCGTTGCACAAGTGCGGCAAACAGCACATTACAGACGTTCAGCTGTCAAGGAGTCGACTAGGCATAAGTGCGGAATTGGAACAGGAAGTACACAACGACTTCTAACAAAGCAAGAACCTAATAAGGCTTGAATGTGAGACTCAAGTGTAATTCCCTGCTCCATGCTCCCAGAGAATGTCACATGGATCTGATTGCCCAAAGTGAAATAAAGAAAGGTTTTTTTTTTTTTGCAAATTCTTTTAAAGTCGTCACATTAACACTTCAACATGTTTATGGTCTATTTATAGCAGTACTATGAGACCGTTCCCCGACATTAGCAATCCGAGCATTGTCATTAATTAGTATAATTACGTTTACTGGAGCCTCCAAGGAAGAAATGTGAGTGTGACATCGTACTTCTCAAAGCTCGCGTGATATAATTTCGTTTTTATTAACGAAAGTGCGTAGGCTACTGTGTTAAACGTATTGCAGCTCTTTTTCTGCATCAGACAGTTAAGCATCGCCTAAACGTTTTTTAAAATCACCCAGAACGTGTAATATGTTGCAGGTAATAAGATCTCTCCTGCAGTTTTAGAAAATGTGCAGGCGTCAGGCCAAAATACTCCGAAGCAGAATTATGCAGGAGCAGAAAGTATATTAAGCAGGTTCTTCATGCAGACTCCCAGCTCTTCCCCGGAGAGCTCTTTAAGACCAGTGAAACCGAGATGGGGCCCAGCAGAATGTTTAAAGGCTTCATCAGTGAGGTGGATAATTAGAAAAAAAACAGTAGCGGAATGATCTCCTGGAAGTAAATCATGCTTGCAATTTGGAGTTAATTAAGTTTATATAGAAGACATTGCAGCAAGGGGAGAGAAAGTGTACCATCTAAGTGATGCTATATACTTAACATTAAAAGATGTCTTCTGTCGTCAGAAGTTAGCTGGAACCTCCCTGGTCTGAAGAGGCATTAATGTTCCCGCTGTTTCTCTTTCCACGGGTACACAGGTGGTGGTGTTGTAGTAACTGCATGACTTAGCATTCATTCGCAGTTTCGCGATGGGCGTAGCTGCGTTTCAACTCGGGCGTTAAAATGGAAAAAGCTGCACAATTTCCGTCAGGATTTGTACTGTATGTGAAGGGGACTGTGTGTTCCCCTGCCCGCCGACCCTGGGAGGGAAGGCGTTGCAGAGGGTCCTAGCGAGTAGTAGCGTTGTCATGGACGTCCAGCCCCCGCACAGGCTCGCCCGACGCGGGGTAGGCCGGATCTGAGACAACGACGTCCTTCCTCCGCGTGCTGGTTGGGCGCATGAATATTTAGACGCCTCCCTTACGAGCTCAGGCGCCGACAGGTTGGCTTTTTAATGAAGCAGATTTGCGTTCATTATGCACTGTACCCTCGAAGGGGCCTTTTATACGGGGGGGGGGGTGCCTTGCAGGGTCATCTGTGTTTTCCCTGAGGAGGCGCAATAGAAAGTGATCGCACCCGCAATGCAGCCATCCATTCCTCACCTCAGCGGCTTTTTTAAAAGCACGTCAAAACCAGTGTTGGAAACCAGCAGTTCTGTCCTTGTTGGCCTTCAGTGAACAGTTCGGGGATGACGTTGTTTCAAGTATTAACAAAGTCGGTACACAGCATTGTGTCTCACTCTCTGTCTCAGTGATCGATGAGACATTTCCAGTTAACCGCAACACAACTTCCAACCCCCAAAATCAAAAAATGCCAAAGGGTCCACCCTCCTCAGTCGCCAAAATATCCCAACCCCCACCGCCATCGCTGTACAGTAGCCCGGCCCAGGAATTTCTTTGCTAACATACCTGTCGCTGTAAAAAGTTAGGAGACCATTGATCTGTCTAATCTGCGAGTTCATATACTGTAGATACCTCAGCGGCAAACGTGGTCAATAAACCCTGACTGTAAGTGCATAGAGTTTGCATGATTGAGTGGGTTTCCTCTGGTTTCCGCTCATAGCCCAAAATCCTTCTGTTAGGTAAATTGACATCTCTAAATTGCCCATAGTGTGTGATTGTGTGTTCTGGATAGGCAGATGTGAATGGACATTATACATAACAGGTGTCCCTGTGCCTCTGCATTGTACATAGGCTTACCAGTTGAACTACATGTAAACCTAATAAATAATTTCCGTTCTGTGTTTAAAGTTGCCTTTAAGAATGAGCGCCAAATTCTTGGGATTTTCAGAAGTCTACTTACAGCATTCAGGTTTGTCCTAAGAAAACATCAGAGGCAAGGTGTTTGAAAGCGTTTGTGTCTTATTGCAAATTAAGATAACTTTGGCGCTCGTTGAAGGTGATTATGCTGCAGTTTTCTGCCTGCAATCAGCTCCTGCTCCAGAGATGTAGTAGCAGAAATGAAAGGGAAAGTGAGGCCTAACTCCATTCCCCGGTCCCACATTCATGTACATTCAAGGACAGCGCTGATACGCGGATTCCCCAAGAGTACTTCTTTTCATGTTCCCCTGTGTTTCACCCAATTCTTTTTGCTTTTGGTTTGCGAGATGACAAATATTAACAATTCTGCAATTTTCTAAGGCGTGGAAAGAGACTAATTAAAAATAGCATTTAATAATAAGATTAACAGCATTCGTGGCAGTGTTTAAGGCTGTCTTTGATCATCCGTTGTCTGCATACAGTAGCAGACCATAGTTTTCATTTAGATTCTGACATTGTTCATCCCTCGCAAAAGGAAGGAGGGATTTCTGCTAATGAATGCCCTGGAATAACGGGAAGAGACCGAGCTTACGTTCTGGCAGCTGTTTGAGGCTAATGAGGGCAATGTTCCAGAACCTTCTACACATATTTCAATGTATTGTAACACACTGGCCTCAGCACGGAGAGAAACTTCTGAATGTTCTTCCCTAGCGAGCAAGGCAACTTGATGTGACTCAGTTTCAGCTGAGGGATTTGGGGAACCATTAAGAATCATTAAGGATGCACAACATTATCTTCAGTAGGGGTAGGCAACTCTGTTCCTGGAGTACCAGTATCCAGCAGGTCTTCCACCCTACTTGATGAGTTTCTATCTGACTGAGATCAGGTGTTGTTCATCAGAGGCCAAGAAGTGTGGAAAACCTGCTAGATACTGGTACTCCAGGATTAGGGTGGCTACCCCTGAACTACAATCAGGACAGGGCACAGAACCACATGCTAAGATGCAGGCTTAGATTAGATGAGAGGACATTAACTGGTATCAGGATTGCTGGGGACATGCAAGATACACCAATTCATATACATTGTTCAGAACGAGGGGCAACCGAACCAAATTCTTATGAGCTGCTGAGGCCATAGGCTACGTTTCACTGCCATAGGGTGCTTTAGGAAATATGTGAGATCTGGTGTGTTATCCATAATCGTAAGCACCAAAGTTCAGTGAGAGAAGATAATCAGAAAGCTGTTTAGGTGAAACACATGGAGGATGCCCTCAAATGATGTGTAGGGTATAGGGATGTAACAGTATTGTAAATACCGTCGTACCGCAATAGCAAATTTTTTCGATACTACCGTGGTCACATGACTC